>VWZU01017023.1:340183-425908 GCA_013397095.1 Sterrhoptilus dennistouni | reverse complement strand
GTGGAAATGTGTGTGCATGTGTGTGTGTGTACAGCCAAACAAACCATAACATCTCATCACTCATGCCATCCTTGTGTCTTTGGGACTGCTGCAGTAATAATGTTTAATTAGTTTTGGTTTAAAATCTAGAGCTAGCCTGAAACTGGACTTCAGTACATAAGTAGTTCATTTCATAAAGGGATGACTCATTTAATAAACACGTGGATCCACTAATGAGATGACAGGGAGCAGGGACTGTTTTTAGGTCAGGAGAAGAGGCTGAAGTTTAGCCTTTAAACTATGTGCAAAGAAGTTTAATATATTTTCTTTTTGTACCAGCACAATCTTCTTGACTTAGATAGGCCACTTATTTATGGCCAAAGAAGTTTAGACTTCTAGCACGAGTCTCAAATTTACAAACACATACAGAAGATTAATTTACAAACAGAGCACAGAATAAAAAAAAATTTACTAGTTCAAACCCAGCACTTTCAAATCTCAGTCCTTTGTCTACACTTCATTAAATAATTTTCCCCCAAAGTCCTTAAACACACTGTTGTAGCCGTTTAGCTTTGATTACAACACTTTTTAAGGGGAAAGTAGTCTGGCCACCACCAGTTTGACTACCTTGGGCTGAGATGAGGACTTAAGATGCCTCAGTCATCAAATAATGAACAGGCACCTGCGTCTCCAAACATCCCACCAAGTTCCTGCATTTTTTTTGGTTGATAAAGGCAGAGGTAGCTTGGGTCAGCCTGCAGAGGGCCACTTCAGTACTAAAAACCTTTTTCTGGGTGACCTTTTGCTATTTTGTCAGGACAGTACATTTCTATACCAAAAAATATGCCTTAATGGGTGAAAAATTGATTTGTACTTGTTTCGTTAGTGCCAGATGTATAAGGTCCCAAAATTAGATCAGTTCCCTTGATCAACATTTAGACAATTTAGACAAAAAAATCTTCTTTCCATTCTGTCACATTTTTGAAGCATGAGGGAACAATTTAAGCAAGATGTTCTCTGTCCTTTTAAATGAGAAAGATACTGAGTAATTTGTAGCATGATAAGTTTATTCTCTATAAGTATCTTAAAGGGAACCTCTATCACACTTCTCTGAGTGGGAATGAAAAATACCCTTTTAGTTATTATTCCATTCAAAAAAATGACCCAGTGGAATATATTATTCTTATTTATAACTTCCATAATGCAGTTTGTAAAAAAAACAAAAAAGCAACAAAACCAAACCCAAGTTATACTATGGAAAAGTGATGCATTTTGCAGTCTGAGTGTAAAGTACAGGAATTAACTTTTGTGAGGAAGAAGCTGTAGAGTGAGTAGAAAGTGCATGGAGATAAAGAAAAAATCCCACTGTTTACCAGGAGTTTGACTTATGCTTCAGAGTGTATGAAAAAATAGAAAGAGAAATATGGTAGGACAGGTGTATCATCTCTTGCACGAGCTCTGTAGATTACGTTTATTTTGTGTCAGAACGTCAACAGCTCCCATCACTGACAATTCTGCCCCTTTGCTCCCTCTGCAAGTTCTGTTGTCTAGAGAGGTTCTGAATGTTGGGTTCAATGCCTGTAGTAAGCACAGTCAAAGGGTACTTGATTTTCCCTTTGTTGCTGTATTTTCATTTGTATCTTCCCTCTCACTTAATTGTGTCAGAATCATTCAATCCAGGTAAATGGAGATCACCAGGACAGAGATGGCAAGTAAATAAATAAATAAACCTCCCCGCTCACAGTCAGGGAATGTTTCTGGGTAGTTTGCTTAAAGGAAAAAAAATGTAAGAATCCTCTCTTTGTTGCTGTGAATGCACTTTTAGTGGTGTGGTTTGTTTTTGTTTTTGTTTTGTTTTTGTTTTTATTTTTCTTCTTTTCCCCTGAGGAATGTAGAACATTTTTTCTTGTTTTTGGTTTTGTAAGGTGAAATTTATAAATAAACTGTGTTATCTTCATTCGTGGCGACAGCACAGATGACCAAATTGCTAAAATGTTGCAGTCTGCCTCTGTCAAAAGGAGTAAAGGCTTCCATTGTGTCTTCCTCTATTTGTACTTTGTTGGTGTATCATGACATTTAGAATCAGCATATTAATTCAAAATACAAGCTGGTGGCAAGGAAAACTTTTGAAGGTAGGTTTCTTTTCCCACATATTGACTGATCATAAAAATTAGCTGGCAGATTGTTTATTAACTCTTGGCATTACTGGAGGGTATTTGTATTTAGGTCTGTCAATTAAAAAAAAAAAACAACTTAGTTTTAGGCCCTCCATTGCTTTGACATTTCCATGCTAACTGGAAGCTGGCTGTAATGCAAATATCAAAAAATCCTCATTAAGTTTTAATAATTATATAATGGATAAATTTATTTGACATGTAATTAATTTAATATCACACAAGCAGCAAATAGAGTTACGCTTCCTAACACATCAACTCAATAATGAAATTTGTATAACATGCATTTAAAGGGTACTTAAAAATAAACCTGGGTTAACTTGCAAGTAAGAGTGCAAAATTTTTAATTGATGAAGTAACATCAATGCTAAACTGAAAGAGTTGGACGAGTCATGAGACTGCTACTGAAATAAGGAATTTTCATGGATAGTTTTCTGATCAGTAAGATTTCACCATTCAGTGCTGATTTGGTTTTTAAATTTTCCATTCTCTTTGTCTTAATAGAGAGCAGTTTTCCTTGCTGAGAGTAATCATGTGGATATACTTTAAAAGCACCATTTACCTGTTTCTGCCATGGGTGTGTGAACAGGAGGTTCAGTGTGTGGGCATAAACAGGGAAAATATATTTTGCCTATGTAGATCTGTACATTTCCCATGCAGAGATAACTGGGATTAAAGTACACAGCTATCAGCAAAGAGCATATCACTTCTAGGTATATAAAGGCAAGAGCTCAAATATTCCCACAGAGGAGAGCTTAAAGAATCTTTGGTTTTCTCAGGAACAGTGGATCTCTTAAATGATTAAAAGTGAAATGAGAGTTCAAACCTTATAGGTATTCATATCTGTGAAGCAGCATAACCATCAGAGCCTTACATTAAAAAATCTTTCCAAGAAATCTCAGTGGAATGACAGCTCCTAATTTCTGTGGAGCCAAGAGAAGCAAAATATTTACTTTTTTATATCACCTTTCTTTAAACTTCGCTCCTTTAAAATCCCTTGCTTCCTGCAAAAAGGGAAACAAAAGGGACGTATAATAGACTTCCTTTTGCAGGTGGAACAAAGCTGGATGGTACTTTTATCCTTGGCTTCTTTGTTGCTTCCCAAATCTATCCCTCTCTGAACAATCTGCCACTACTCTGTGCCAGCAGGAGCTTTAGAAGAAGGCCATCTGCACTGCCTGCTACATTACGGGACAGATTCTCCTAATTCCTGATGTACTAGAATGGCTCTGTGTCCAGAATGGGATTTCTGGCCATCATGTTTTTGGGAATGGGACAGAGGCAAAGATCTCACAGACCCTTGTAATGCTGCTGAGTGAGAAATGGCCTTTTACTCCCAGAACTGCAGATCTGGATACAGCACAGACCCAGCCTAACCTTCAAAGATTTATTATTGTTTTGTGTAAGTACTGACAAATAAATGTGAGATTTTGAGGAAGATTTTCACAGTAGTGTTTTAAGTGGATCACTGATGTTCTGTGGCTCACTGCAGACAATGTGGAGCTTTCAGCTGCAACCAAGGGTCACCAGTGGTTTGTATAGTGGCAGTACTCAAGAGGATCCCATTATGCTATGCAAGGATGGAAAAGAGACAAACCTTGTCTGGAATGTGTTTCCACTGCAATAAATCATACTCTATCCTGAGTTATATCTCTGCTGTACGCCAAGGGAAAAGGTTGTTTTGATTAATTTAGAGACCAGACAGGGTTTTCTTCTGTTTAATTCACTCTTCCAAAATATGAACTCTCCTGTGTTTTCTGGACACACATTTTTCTGTTCCCCTCCTGGAATTTCTCTTGTGTCCTTATTGCAAGCCCTGTTTTTGGTAAGACTCTTGGGGTATTCCCCATGAAACAGAAAGGAGGCCATATTCCCATATCCCTTCTGTTCAAGAATTACATCAGTTAAAATTCCTATCTCTTCCAGTGAGATCATTGACCTGTCTTTTCCTCCTAACCTCTGTGTAGCAGGTGAGCTGCAGACTGGGGGAGGGAGGCCATTCTCCCAGGAAGAAAGCATGTTTAAATATTATTTTTGTTTTGACAGACTCTTACCTGATTGATTATACTTAATTGGCATTTTGTCTGTTTTTGTCATCCTTAGTCTTTTTACATAATTGCCAGTTTTAAAAGACAAAAGTAATTTTAGTAATTTCCTCAGACAAGTCCTGAAAGCCTCTCTGAAGACACAGATATTTATTAATCTTAATGACAGAGGGGAGGCATCAGATATTGAAGCTTGTTCACGTCCACTTTTGAGGTATACACAACTTACTTTGTTGTAGTAGTTTAAAAATAGTGAGTTCTCCTTCTTGTCCCATTAAGAAATGATAAAACTCCTTTTGGGACCTGTTACCAGAATAGTTTTGGCATGTTTGCAAAGTTCTCTTCAGTGCTGAGCAGAAATTGCATGTGTTGCACTGTAGATACAGCTCTCTAAACCAGGGGGATCATGGGGCGGTGCTAAAGTCAGATACAGGAAGGTGACTGTCATCAGAAACACAGGACATCAAAAATTTTAAGGAAACATGTAGGATGGGGAGTCCTTAATTAGATTTTTAGTACAGAGTGGAGTTTGACGCCTTACTTTATTATGTCCAAGGAGGAGAGAAATCCAGGTCACTGCCAACACAGGCTTGTTCTGCACTGGGGAACATTTACAGAACATTCCCACTATTGCAGCTCCACTGGCATTAGTGGTGGGACGAGCTGCAACTTTCATAGTTCTCCAGCACCAGCAGCTGTTTCAGCACTGTGCTAATTAGATTGGCACTGAGCTGGTTTCATAGACACGATGCTGCTGACAGCTGCTGGGGTGCCATCTACACTAGGGCTGCCAGCACCGATAAAGCTGTAGTAGTGTCGGGAGCTGTGGCAATTATTTGTGAGTAAAACTGAGATCTGTGGGCTGAAGTTATAGTATGTGTATGAATGCATGAGTTAATTCTTTCCCTGTTTTCCCCTGGCATCCTACTCACATGTATATGCTTTGCTGATCATTTGTGAAAAACTGAAAATCTCATGAGTCATGTATCTTCTGACTTGATGGAGGTAGAGTGTAAGGAGCAGTAAGGTTTCACATTTGGGATCAAGGATCTGAAGCACAATGAGTCTGGGTGAGAGTAAAGTAGGGATAGCAATGATCTCAATGTGCATTGTGCTAATAGTGATGAGCTGTCTATTGATGGTTAAGAGACTTTAAAAAGCTTTCAGTGCCCAACTTGAGCTGGCTGTGGTGGTCTAATCCACATGTATCTGTATGTGATATCTGCTTTCCCTATCGAATCATGATCTGTTGGCATAAACATACCATATTTCTAATGGAGTATAATTTATAAAGATAAAGGAATGGAAGGGTGTCAGTACATGTGAATGTGTCAGATCATTCATTTTTCCTACAATGTTTTGTCATGTCTCTTAAAATTTGAAAAGAGTAGAAACTTTATTAAAATTATAGGTCCAATCTTTGCTTCCATTTCCTTATTCTTTTACTCAAAGTACCATAGTACTTGACAGGTTTTTTCCTTTATTGGAAATAAGCAGTGTTCAGCTTGGCACAGGTAACAGGTTACTTAATAAGCTCTTAAAAGGATAGGTAATTAAAAGGATACTGTTGGCTAAAGAAAGAACACTGCCCCATTCCTTTCCAATACAATTTTCTTTGAACTACCTAGAATGACATTTTTCACGAGTAACTCTCGGACCTCATATTGAAATCATTTTAATGAAAAATCAGAGACATGAAAAATCAGAGACATGACACTTCTACAAAAAAGTTCTTTTCTCTACGTGCAAACCCATGCAAACGAGTGAGAAAAAATTTCAGAGGAAGACTGCCTAAAAATTATCCTGTACTCCAAAGAATACTTTAAAGGAAAGTTCAGATACTTTTCCACATTTATGGATGTCAGCAAAATTTAAATTGTGCGAAGTGACATGTTATACCCTTCCCCTTTCCCCCCAATTTATTTTAGTAAGAATTTTAGCATCTACTTTAGCAAAACTACCTACTTTAGCAAAACTTCCCTCTGCTCCAAATCCTATACCCATACAGGGGCCCAAAATCAATGCCCAGCTCCTTTTCCAGAGAAATGCACACACAGTCAAGAAAATGAAATAGTCATTTGCAGCTAAATTGTCTGTGGCAGACATTCAGAAGAACTCTACTGGTTGTCTGATAAATCACTCACCCAGCCATGTGAATGCTTGGTTCTAACCCTTCTTTTACACAACCCCACACTTACACAGAGTTTAGTTTAAAAAACCTTATAGTCTACATTGTGTAAATGATATTAAATATGAAAGAAAATTCTGGCCGGTTTGAACTGTTCCGTGTAAAAATCTGTGGACCCCTTCGTCCTTTTTTTTAATATAAAAATTCTCCTTATTTTCCTGAGGAAAGTTAATTGCTCTGAAAAGTCTAATATCTATGTCAAATGTAGATTCACTGTGTTGATTACTTTGTTGTATTTCAAGCACAAAATAGAAATGTGTTAGAGAACCTATTTTGGATTCATTAGGAGGGAGTACATGCAAAGAAAGTTGACTCCTCCATTTTTTGTATATCTTAGTATGTATTATCTGTTCTGGAACATGATAAAAGCAGTTGTGAACTGCACAGGGATTCAAGACCATATGACAATTGCAATGAAAGATCTACCAAAAAACAATCTACCAGATGACAAGCACATTTATTAGAAATCAATAAAAATATTTTGCTAGGTGAGGCCACACATTATCTCTGCTGCTGTTTTGTGTAGTTAATTTCTAGTCCTTAATCCTGTGTAGTACTTCACAGTTAAAAGTTTTATTAAGTGGGGAAGATAGAGCTGCCTGTCACATGCTATTCTTTGTCTTTTCTTTGTTCTTGTAAACATAATCCTCAAATAAATATAAATATTTATATTTGGAAGTAACCAATAAATATTCATGGCTGCCTTATGTGTGTGGAAAACATTAAAACCCTTCATCAATTTTAAGAGTGAGATTTTTCTAGAATTAGTCAATTTAAAATAAGGTTTCTCATGGATTGATAAAGAATAAAATTTTTGCAAATCTGTACATTGCAATGTGAACCTTGGGTGACCTAAATTCTCTCATCTTTCCCTCATTGTGGATGATATTTTGAATGTGAAAATAATTGAAGGCTTCTGTAACAGGTGACTGTTCGATGATTTCACAGTACATTCCTAACCCCTGTTAGCTTGTATTATTCTTGGTCCTTTTCTTTGTAAGTCCATATTCTTTTCCCAGTGGATCCCATTTATTCCTACAGAAGGGTATAGTTTGCAGCTGTGACCCTGCAAAACTTTTTACAGTAGTATCAGGCCCGCAAGAGCAGATCAGCACTATTGGTAGAACACCTTTTTCCATAGGCAAGGGAGGGCTCAAGGCTGATGTTGCAGAGGGTTGTTTTCTGATTTCTAGCTCCTAGACCTTTATTATCAAGAGAAGCACAGACAGCAGAAGACCTAAAGCCAGCCACTTGGCAAGGGCTCTCAGCCAGCATTGCTTAGGAGGTGCTCCACAGATGAGAGGGATCAAGGCACGGTGGAACCACTTCAGGGATCAGAAATATGACCATTTTTTTCTCATCTGTCTCTGTTCCCCTTTCCATTCATCATTTTTGACTTTGCCTAGCTTTGCACCAGAATTCACAGCCACAGCACTGAGGAGGTAAATAAAAGAAACCTGAAAATAATTATTCAAACTATGTTTTCAAACCTCATTGAAAACTGTGTGAGATATTTCTAAATAGAAACAGAAGTAGAAATCATACACCAAAAAAGCAACATGGGATAAAAATTTCACCAATAATTCACCACTGTTTAAAAATTTCAAGGTTTTAGTTCAAGGTAAAGAATAATAAGCAGTGGTTTAGTCTGATTAGTCTCTGACAGACAACATAATTTTGATTTCTTTCTTACAATACAAAAAAGGAAGTGTTAAAAAATCCCAGCATTAAGAACAAGGTTCTTTCACCAGCTACTGAAATTGTCATGTAGCTGTCATCAACACAAATTTACAATTTTGTATGTAAACAAATTAGCAGTGGGCCTATGTTTAAGACCACTGAGAACTGGTAAGTGTAATATTAAGTACAATTAAATAAGTCAGTGAGCTACTTTGGGTAGTACTTTAATTTAGTTTCTTCAAGTGAAGCAACATTGGTAAGGATTTGAAATGAATTGAGTGAGAATGGTAAGCATGAGAAACCAGAAATGGAAAAGTAATTTTTACAGTAATGTGGGACCTGTGGGTGTAATCTGCTCTTGCTGATACGCAGCTACAAAGTTAAGAGTGTCTTTTAGCTGGAGAATGTATTTTAAAATGACTGCTACCTGCAGCAAGAAATATTGAAGATCTCAAATAAAGAAGAAGGTGTCTGGTAGGATGTACCTCTGTAGGAGTTGCTGGAAGCCAGGTGGGAGACCCATGGAAAATGGCTTTTAACATAGTGAATAATTCGTGTTCCCTCTTCTAGAGGTGTCTGATGCCTCTCCTCCCTCGAAATTCTAGGAATACTAATGCATTTTATTCCTAAATTTTTCATAAGTTCTGTTGTGTTTTTTAACAGATGCAAGACTAAAGTGCAAATTAAGTTTCTTAAAAAAAAAACCCACAACAAAAAGAACAACAACAACAAAAAGCAACAATATCTGAAGATACATTTAAAGAGCTTTCAATTTTACCCAAACTTGCCTCTAGCTAAACATCTGTAAGAACAATAAGTCTTACTTCCATCATATGGTACTTAAAGTGTCTGTACGCCTGGACACAAACTGATAAATTAATTGCCACATGAATTAAGTTTGACTGTTAGTCTATCTGCAGAGATAACATTACATTCATCCTTCAGCAGCATACCATATTTGATGCTTAATCTTCCTCCTGACGTATTAAAATTCTAACCTCCAGCTAGGTAGTCCTGCAGGTGGTGCTGCGGGAAATGTTTGCAGTTCAGAGGCAGGCTGGAACAGGAGTGAAGAAGGAACAGATTAATTCCTCTTCAGCTTTTTTCCAGAACAGAAATAGAAAGGCAATTTATTTCAGAAACTCCAAAGCACACTATACTCATTTTTATGGAGCACTCAGCCAAGGATCAAAAAAGTATAAAAGGGACGCAAAGTGCCTTTTTCACCTGATGGAGCTTTTAACCAACTTTTCTATGCTGTGAATAACTAATATTTGTATTTCAGCTACTATAACTAGACTTCAGCTTCCAGTAATAAGAACTCATGGGACAATAAAAGCAATGGCAAAGAATAACCTGAAAAAAGTAAGGAGAATAAAAATGTATTCACAGAAAAATTAATGGATGTTAACAGTAGAATTTTACTAGCCAAAGGCAAAAGGAATTATTTTTTGCAAATAGTAAGTAATATGTGACCTGGCTTTCAGTTTTTGCTTGTTTGCTTTGTGTTTGATTTTTTTTCCTTTTTTTGAAAAGTTTAAAGCTGTTTGCATTAAACTAAAACAGTGTGTCCCCTTTTTCTGAACTGGCATCTGGCTGATGAAGTTTGATGGCCTTCATATTGTATTAGAAGCAAAATGGTGTTGTAGTTCACAAACAGAATGGTCAGAGAAATTTGCAGGAAACTTCAGCGTTCAGCAAGATTAGTGCTTGAGTATTTTTGGTAGGTTTTAATCTGTAGGAAATTTTTCAAATCTATGCCAAAATGTCGTATTTTAATATTGTTTAAAATTTTTATGATTATAATAGAGGGAAAATATTTTAGAAATCCACATCTGTGTACTTATATACATGTGTATAAATATGCTATCTTTTACTATCCACTAGATGGACTCAGGAATAGTGTTCAGAATCCAAACTCAGACTCCTGGCAAGGAGAAATATCTGATGTGAAGCAGTTGCTGGAGTCTGGCACACAGCAGAAGAGCTGGGGAAAGGAGCTTCTGCACCTGCACCTTTTGTCAGGGCAAGGTCTGACTGTGATCTGCTCAGAGACAGGTTCTGCTTGGCTCCCAGTGCTCTCTCCATGGTGGTGTTGAAAAGACAGGATTATATCCAGCCAAGAATCTTGCAGGTTTCTGAATATAGAAAACATTATATAAGTGCTTGAGGAAATTTGAATTAGACCTCTCATAGGTGTTCAGAGTGCATGTAAGGCTGCCATATGGCTATAAAAGTGGGAAAGGTATGTACTGAAATGTGCCAATAATTAGCTTTAGTTAATCATTTTCTCCAATTACTTATTTCTCCAATTACTTATTTCTTTTTCCAGTCACAGGCTAAATTATTATTGCTTTTTATGTTGGTTTGTTTCCTTATCATAACCAGCTGCTTTTCACTTTAGTTGCTATATTTGCTAAATGATGCAATACTTTTTCAACCCATAAAATGTGAACAGTGAGCAAAGACATCAGCAGTACTCATTTCATTAAAATAATTATTTTCAAATCACCTGGAACATCCAGCTGTAGTTTTGCCTACAGTAAGGGATGGAAATGACCTCTGGAGAACATGCTTATGTTTCCAGCTAGCACGGGCTGTCAGAGTAGCACTGTATCATCTTCTTACTCTGTTCAGATATCAGGAACAAGCCAAGGGATAGTCAAAAGAGAAAATGTAAAAAGACATCAGCAAAGCTTGGTGAATAATACCCACTCTTATTCCACCTTCTATGCTGTGCAAGCTGAAGCAGTATTTTAGCAGCTGTAATGACACTTAGGCTTGACAAAAGTCCTGGGATCCTTGACTACAAAACTGATTGCAGACTACACAATGACTCTATCTGATGCTTGATAAAATAGTCAATGAAGGCAGCGGGTAAGACGTCCCAGTAGTAACAACACAATGCATCTCAGAAAACAGAAGTGCTTAGTCTTGTGAAAGTAAAGTAAACTTAATGGAAATAAATAATGCATGCTGCAAAGGAAAATAAACACGTGCTCCTACCACAGCCATTCGATCCCCAGGGTTGGCTTTAATAATAAATCACCCCAAATGCTCCAATACTTTTTTGGGGAGAGAATTAAACTTAATAGAGCTTTTCTTTCAAATACTAGTATAAGACCAAGTCAATCTTTTTTCTTCGCTTCAAATCTGTAGTTGTTTATTGTTGTGTCATTCCATAATTATTTTTGTGAGAAGTACATGACTAAATTGATGGTATAATGTGTGCTATATGAGTACAAATGGCTAGACTGGTAAGTGCAGAGAACTAGGTGGGGCCACCTAGTCCAGTATGATAATATTTCCCCTATATCATCTGTGATGAATTTTCCATTCTTATTGCTATTAATGGTTATCCCTTCCTTAGAAACTGCCAAAGACAGTGACTTGGGACTTCCACAGGCAGTCTCTGACAGTAGTTCATTATCTCCGTCATTGAGGGCTGATTTATTTTTTAATCAAAATCCCTTCCTGTGTCCTGTTTTCTGTATCCTGTATCTTATGTCTTTCATCTAATCAACACTAATTCCTTACCCCTGTCTGCTGTGGACATAAGGACTAAGATTATTTCCTTCTTCATTCCAGTAGATTTCTGTGTCATTGAAAGTGTTAGCATGTTCCCCTTTTTCCCTCCTTTCCTCTATTCTAAACAACCCTGAGTCAAATGATCATGGCAGGTCTTGAGGAAGAAATCTTATATTTCAATCTAAGCCTAATATTACTAGATACATCAAGTGGATTTGAGAGGCCAACTTCATTAGATTTTGAAATGAAATTGGGATTCACTGTTCCTTGCAGCTGTGGATGACTGATCACTCTCCATGTCAAATCAGCCTCTTGCTACGGCCTTCGGTGGGATTTTTGCTGCAGTGATGATAAAATATAGCAAACTAAAGAAACAAAGGCATGTTTGAAATATCACAAGAGAAAGCAAGAGTTTTGTGGAGAGATTGTGTGTTCTCTGTGGCATTTCAGATGTGAAGAATGAGTAGTGAGAAGGCATCTCTGAGGAAAGGTTACTAACAGAGTAAGAAGGATCAAGGTCACAATGCTTTAGCTGGCTCAGCTGAAGGTGCAGGTTTGAGGCAAAAGGCTCTTTTGCAACTCATCCAGCCACACATTCCTGACAGATCTCTGCAAATAGTGTCTTGGGAAGGTGTTCAGTATGTTGCATGGTCTTATAAGAGAAATCTTTGTTTTCTCAATACTGCCATGCTACTAAAGCTGAATTTTTCCAGATATACACTAATGATATCAAGCCTTAAGCCTGTTTTGGAAGAGTTCTGATTCACGTTGCTAAGCCATTGCTACTTCATGTTTTCAAGATGCAGTTTAAAAGTGATGATCACTTGATGCAGAATGTTCACATCTGCAGTCCCTTTGGGTAGAGGCAGAGTAGTAACCTGTGTAAGGAAGTTTCTTGTCTGTGGTAGGAATTTTTCATGCTGTTCACCACAATTAATAATGCATGGGTTAACACTCCACTGAAACTCTTGTAAAACTGAGAGATAGGCCAAATACAACTATAATTTTTAATAACTGAATTTCTCTCATTAGCCCTTTTCTGTTACTAGTGCTGCTGATCAAAGGTTACCAACAGGTCGTTTTCTTCTCAATGAAAACTCCAGAATGGAAATAAGTTGCATGGCTGTATACCTATATAATGCCACAGGCATTGGCACTGCTGGGAAACATACAAATCATTAAAAAATCTGTGATAAAACTGCAAGAGAGGCCAACATTCTGAATATAACTATTCTCAGCTCATCCCTTCACTGTCTGATGCTTTCAAGTCTGCCCTTGAAGGCCAAGAAACCAGTGAGCACTAGGGAGTGCCAGTAGCTGTAGTTCATTGTGTTCTTATCATTAAAGAATACATCAGCTGTGACAATTTAGCAACTGTAAGAAAACATGATCATATTTGCATTTCTGGAATTCCTCCAGCTTTAAAAAAAAAAAAAAAAGTGGTAAGGGAATGTCTGTCCTACACCACTGCTGATGCAAACTGACTGGGCCCTGAGATATGCATATTATGATGAATTAATAATAAGATGCTATTTTTAGCCCCTGTAGAAGTAGTTATTAAATATACCTCATTACCTTTGAAAAATCTAAAGGCATTTCTCTGGCCCAGCGTTCTGCTACTCACTCTCCGTTGTGCTTGGTTATACGTATATAGTCATATAGACAAAGATATTGGTTTTACTCCTTCAGAATAGAAGAAATTCTGAAATTGATGCCTCTGAGTGGGCTGCTGTTGAATGCATTAAGCTGTTCTGTATGCTTGAATTGATGCTTCACTCATTAATCGATGCAGAGCACTGGAAACCCTTGTGTATATACCATCCCAGTAGAAAAAAAAAAAAAAGAAAAAAAGCACACAAAACCCACAATCAATTGCTTGCTCTGCTTAGTTTGGTACTACAAAGCTGTAGTAAATTCTTATTATTGTGATGAATGAGTTATTTCCTTTAGACATTAAAATAAAACTCAATGATCCAAATAAGGCAACTTAGAAAATATTCACCTCATATAACCTGACAATAATTGTCATAGCATTAGAAATATCATGAATTCTGAAGGATTCCTACGCATCTCTTCCAGCTCAAGACTAGTCCTGTAAGTTTCCAAAATCTGACCATCTGTAATATAATCAGACATTCTTTGTGAAGGGTATTGGCTAATCAAGCCATATCTAATTAAAAGAGATATTGCTATTTATATTTTGCTGAATGCAAATTTTTGGGTGAATCTTCCTGGAAACTGATTAGAAGTTTGGCAAAATATTCTGTGCAAAAGTCTGCAGAGTTTAGGGTAGAAAACGACACAAAATCCAAGTGTTCTTTGATGTGTAACATGGAAAAGAACCTTATTCTTTTAGTGCACTTGAACAAAAGTGGGTGCTTGAGTTAGTGACCTATGGAGTTATGAGTCAGTGGAGTTTCCAGAGGATGAGTCAATCCACTCAAGTGTCATTCAGCTGTCACTGACTATATGGCAGACAAGGCTCTATTTCAGTCGTGTGTCTTAACTGGATAAAAATGGCTCTGTGAATATCCTGCTCACACATTTGAAGTTGGAGTTGGATACAATTTATATTTACTCATGTTCTCTTGTAAATAGAAAAATAATTTTTCTATAATGTTTAAGTGCATTGCTCTATATGTGGCTGAAAAGAGATGTGAGAAAACTGTGGAGGAGCATTTAATTGCGTGCAATATTTAGTGTTTAAATTGTATAGAAGTGTCCATTGTCACAGTTTGCTCAGGCATTTTGCACTGTCATGCAAACTGGTAAAGCTGCTCATGTGTTCCCCTTCAGTTTAAAAGGAAATTATTTTCTGGTGAGCTGATTAAGAATTAAGGGACTTTCCCTATTCATTTTTGTCCTCTGTATGCTGAATCTGTGATCTCTCTCTAGAATTGTTTCAGTCTGACAATCTTATTACAGTTTGACTGGAACCTGCTCTCTGGACTAAAAGAGGCCCTTTGACAGTACCAGTAGAAGGAAGATTTAAGTAGAAGAGTCAGCCAACAGGTAAGGCTCCTTTTTCTTATATGGCCAGGTAGTCTCTTGAATGAAAAGGTAGAGAAAAAGCTCTTATTTTCTCACTTTATTCCCTGCACAGTTTTCTTTAAAGAGCAGTTTCTTTCCACCCTGGATAGATCTTCATCCTATGGCACTTAGTGCTGTGGGATTTTTTAAAAAGGGATGTTTATGTTTTTACACAGGACTTATCGTCACTAATTTAACAGAATATCTCATGTCTTTCAGACAGACTACAGCTGCTCATTTCTGTTTCAGTCAGTCAGGCAGGATAAAATCTCATAGGGTGAAAGTAAGTATATCAGCAACTATTTGTTGAGGTTTTTAATACTATACAGGATGCCGATTTTCACTAATATGTCAATCTTACACATTTCTGCAATGATTGTTTCAGGATGGACTAAATTAATCTGAGGCAATTCAATAATGTAATCGTCATTTTTGAGATAGAGAAGTGTATAATGAACTAGCTGTGGATTTTTATGGTACAAATGAAAACAAATTTTCAAATCCTTTAAATTCTTCAAGAAGCTGTGCATGTCTTTGCTTTTCAGTTGCAGATTGTTCCTCCCTGTTTCTGTTGTCACCTCTGCTATGATTTCCATGAAATCCCTCCTATTGCATAGCAGTCTATTCAATGACTTCAGGCTATAGTCAGCACAGTGCCCTGTATTGTAGAACCTTGACCCATTTCTTCAAAATTTTAGGAGAACTTTTGTTTATTTGTTTGTTTTTAAAAACAGATACTTCATAAGTATCTCTACTTTGAGTTGTGAAAAAATGCCAAAAATTTCCTTAGAGTAGTCCTGCCCAACCTTAACAACTCTATTTTTTCTGTCATGAATTAATCTGTCAGTCTCATATGCTCTCTGCGATGATTCATTTCAGACTCCAGTTTAGCATTTTTATAAACATCTGCATCATTACTTAATAAATTACTCATTGCACCTTAAAGCAAAATGGTAATGCCTGCAACAGAACCTCAGTATAGTAACTGAATGAATGAATAATACATGTTTGTGTCATGGGAAGTACAAGGAAATGCTGCTTCCTTCCACCCTCGGTGTATCGGATGTGCAATTATTGTATAATTAAGTTCAGCTTACATGACAGGTGAATGACATTCCCACACTGCTGTTCCAAGTTTGCTCCTCAAGCAGGCTAAATATGTTGTACAACAACATTTCAAGCAGAAGCAATGCAGAACAGCTACTATAGTGCATTTTGTGAGCCAGAGTGGCTCCCGTCCCAGTTTTTGCTACCATGGGTAGGCAAGATGTATTTTTGATAACACATGTGTGAACTAAGAGACCCAGTAAGCCAGGAAGGTTCCTTAATTAGGTTAATCACAAAAATGAATGAGTGTGGGGAACTGGAGTTGTGATGGTTAGTATGAGTGAAGTTTAATCTCTTCCCTGGTATGACTTCTGTCTTTTCTTTCTTTGTTTAGATGTGACTGCACCCATTTGTCAGCTGACAAGGAGTCCCCATACTACATTTGCAATTCCAAATGACTGACTCCTATTAATCATTTCTCAAGAGATGTGTATAAGTCAATCTCACAGGAAGGAAAATATTCCTCTAACCAAACTGATGTAGCCTATCCCTCATTGCAGCTCTAAGAGTATTGAGAAGAGTTATTTTTGTTTGAAAATAAAGAACCTGCAATTTAAGAAAAAAATTACATAGTCCTTGTGTCTGCATGGGAACTCACAAAGCTGTAATGTTTACCTCTTACATTTCTTTTAACTCTGGGAAAATGTTTTTCTTGTGATAAGTCAGTTAATGTTTACTATATGGAGGGGTACTTGTAGAACCTTTACAGTCAAGGAGAAGCAGATTTCAACTCTGCTGAGTGTTTCCACTTGAGCATTTCTAATGGAGATTCACACAACTGAAAAGATGGAAACTATTTCTTTCACTGCAAAGCTATGAACAAACTATGCAGAGTTGCAATAAAATCACTGTTTTTCATTATTATGAAAATAAGCAGCATTCACCGAGTCTGCAAAAGTGGCAAACCAGAGAATGTTGTTCCAAAGCTCTTTCATTCAGTGTTCTCAGTGGGTGTGGCTTTGTTTTAAACATTTTATTCCAGGGGCAGCATTCTGGGCATATTCATATTCTGGGCAGCATGGAACTCAAGTAAGAGTTTTGCCCTTCATTTCAGCCTGTAATGAAGAGGTCTCTCTGAGAACAGTGAGAAACACAAAATGGTGAAGTGTTTTGTCTAGATGTGAGCTCTGGTCCACACCTGTTACATATAAAATGGTGAAAATCTTCTTTTTTTAATGAAATGCCCTAGATTTTCTAGTCAGAAACTGTGATGTGAGATAAGGTAACTCCCAGTGCCTTTAGATCAGAAAATAGGGTGAATGGGTAGTCAAATGTTCAAGTTTAATGAAGAACTGCTGATGTTTTGATACACAAGAAGGCTGATTGTGCTGGGATGATGTTTTTTTACTACTGTATTCACTGAATGTAAGAGGTGTGAAAAAACAAAATAAATTCTTTTTTAATGAGTCAGAGTTTCTATTTTTCATTATATTGATTATAAGAAATATCTAACATAAAGTGACAACGTAAGATTTACTAATAGAAAAATTTTAGGTGTTAGATTAACTTGGTATTTGTTCAGAAGATGTCACAAAATTTGCCTGTTATTTCAAATTTATTACTACAAACTTTTAGAAGAAATTTGTTACCAGTGTTTGACCAAAGGGAAATTTTTGTACAGTGTAATTTCTTCCCACTCTTGTTATTTCTGTTGCCAACATTTGGTCTTTTTCTGTACTCATGATGCCTCCCAATAGCTGTAGAATCAACATATTCCATTAGTATACGCCTTGTGCCAGGGTCATGGATAGAGATTTTGCGACTTATTTTGCACTGAAATATTCATGGGCAAGAAATCACCCTTATACTAGATGGAAGGTCATTCCATGCTTTGAAAGCTATTTTCATATGTATATATGTAATTGTCCTGGTTTAAGGCAGTAATGTAAAAATATATATGTAAGTAAAATATATATGTAGAAATTGCATTTAGGAAATTCTCTTTATATAAAATTATTATTACCATTACTGTGAAATTAGCAAAAATTTGTCAAATATTGGTACTGACAAGCAGAAAAAAAAAATCCTCTAAACTTTTAATCTCTGGCTTTTCTGTCTATGTTAATTTCAGTTCACATTCAAATGCTTATCCATCAATATTGCCATAAATGGAATACTTCAAGAACTATGACTTCATGCTTGTTGCTCACACAGGTCACATTTACCTTTAATAAACAAACAAAAGGTCTTTCATGGATTCATTACTGCTTATAGCATTGAGCATATTCCTTTCTTGATACTGAAGGAAAGTCTGGATAGTTTTCTCTATTCATGGTCAACTTGGGTTTTTTTTAAAGTACCGAGAGGAGTAAATAAACATTTCTTTACAGCCCTCTTGGTATAATTCCTATGTCTTAACAAAGGTAACTTTGTCTCTGAAAGTAACTCTGTCTGATGGGAATGGAATTAAAAATGAATACTTGTGTCATGGCTGTTTGAAAGATTTGAGAAACTGGTATGATGCAGCCTGATCTGAGGCGCATTTTGCTCAATGAGGAAGAGAGATAATAAAAAATGCAGTATTAATGATCATCTATTTCTACATTTCATCAGTTAAAGTGTGTACCTGGATACACATGTATTATTCAGAAAACCTCTTCCAAGTACTTCACTGTCATTAGGATGATTTTGAAGACTGTGGCAAATATTTTTCTTGAGTTTCTCCAGAAACTGGTTTACATTTGTCCTGTCTTTTCAAAGGAAGTCAAGGGTGCTCAGCTTTAAATCAGGGCAACCAAAATTATACTTATTCTTAGATTTCTATTGTTTTCAAGTATTTTCTCAAGTGGAAAGCAACGTAGTAGCCTGTAAGTAAAACGACATCAGTCTGTTGTATTTTGTTTTTATGGGAGAACAGCATAGCATCCCACCTGACCACAGAGAAGAAAAGGCCTAATCAAAAATCATGGCTCCATAATATTCAAAAGCTCCAGTGGATGGTAAGTAAACTCTTCTAAAGGCAAATTGAGAAGAGATGACTTTAGTCTTTGCTGTTTGCATATTCATTGCACTTTTCTGAGAACATCTCTGCCTTCTTGTTCTGGAAGAAATTCTGGAGTCTGGAGTCTTATTTCCAAGATTTGTGTTAGGCATTGAAAATTCTCACAATGTATAAATTTGAGTGTCATTTAGCACCTTAACTGATTTACACAGAAAGGAAATTCTTAGCCATGGTGTGTAAAAACCCATATGTTGCGTGTGACTATTGGTGGTTCCCTCCCTACCTATTTTTGCAATGTAGTAAATTCTCTGCAAAAAAGTGCCCAACAAGTTAAACTCAAGAAAATGTCCAGTATTTTAATAAAGAAATAAAGTGCCCAGTCGCTGTTTGTTGTGTGTTAACATTCTATTAGAAGTAAAGTAAAATGCAGATAAATGACAGGATCCAAATACTTTTTTGTTGTCGTTTTTTTTTTCTGGAGGATACTACACTAATAAGTAGATAGAGAAAAACTGCCAGGGTGTACTTTGTGCAGCTGCCATCTGGTAGCTATATAACACAGTTGTGGTGGTCAAGCAGGTGGTGATTAACCATGATTCAAAATGATGTTTCACAGCAGGCATCCCCAGCAGGGAAGGAAATGTGGCTTTCACAATATTCTGCTGGAATTCACACACTGGGGAGAGTGAGGTGACACACAAGGGCTGTGGGCAGGAGGGACTGGGACCACATGGGAGGTTCTCCTCTGAAAATTGTCTGTGTCATTCAACCATCTGATGGTTCTGTAGGGCTGTTCAAAGAGTTGTAGGAATAAGAATAAGCTGCCTTATGTTTAATTTTCATTGGGATTTACACAGATGGTTCTAGAATGCTGAGTATGTCACAAACAAAATAATAAAGTAAGACTTTTATTCTATGGTGTCAGAATCAGTCACTGAAAAGTAACAGTCATGCTGTTACTTTTTTACATGAAGAAGTACAAGTCTTCTTCAAATTTTTCCATTTCAGAATCTGCAGGAGGCCAAGTATGATTAAGAAAATAACAGGAAAAAAGTGTAATCTAGAAACATCACTGATCTGTTAATATTGTCCCAGTATTTTTATTTTGGAACAATGGGTAAAAGAAAAGAAGATGTAAAGATAAATGTAGAACAGAATACAATTCTGCAGTCTAGAAAAGCAGGATTAATGACCCTGCTTTTCATGTTTTCTTTTGCACAACAGAACTTGCTGTTCATCCAATCTGAATGAAAGTGTGTTGTGGTTTGAAAGCAAAACGAATGAGAGGCTCCAAGTCAGAGATATAATTTAATAAGAAGAAAGGTGAAAAGGTAAAAATAAAATAAAATAAATGCAATAACACAAAGGACCACTGACAGAGTCAGAATACAACCTGAGCAGGATGGTGGAAGCAGTCCAGGTGAAGTGCTCTTCCTGAAGCAGTGATCCTGTAGAAAGGTCTGGTAGCCCTGCTCCTCTGGGAATCCAGTGGGTAGGTGCCCTTGCACTGTCCCACATACCAGCTTATATCCAGGTGGGAATGCTTGGCTCCTCCCCCTGGGCAGAGCATCTCACAATGGGATGAGGAGTGTGAAGTGGGTCCTTGATGGCCCATTAAACAGAGATAACCCCTGGAGGGAGTTACCTGTGAGTCATGGGCCAGGCGTTGATGGGCCATCAGCAGAAGACAGGCCAAAGGTCGTTAGCAGAAGACGCCTCAAAGGCCATTAGCAGAAGACACCCTTGGGAAAACACTAGCCCACCTGGTTTCAACAGTTCATGAAGATGGTGATAGAATAAATACTTTGTGTACATCCTACACTGCAACCCAGGACAAAGTGAATGCAACATTTAGGATGGAGAATATGGATATTATTAATTTTAATACCATTAACATTTTCCAGTTGCAAACACACAAGTCAATATCCTCTTAGGAAAGGGGGAGTGATTTTGGTTGCTTGTTTTAGAGAGATATTAATACACATCAAAGCAGACAAAGAACAGCAGAATGATCAGAGAAAGAAAGAATATCATGCAAGAGAGTAAACAGGCTTGGCTTGTTTGGTTTAGCAAAACACAGATGGAAGGAGGGATATGATTATACTTGATAAATATGTCAAGGGAAATACCAGGCTAGGAGCTATTTAATCTGAGACTGTGTTTGCACACTGAAAATTTTTATAAAGCTGGCTATAAGCATATTTAGGATTGAAGTTGTAAAATGCTTTTGAAATGTGAGATACTCCAGTCATGAAGGACAAGAAGTAATAAGTACAAATTGAAATATGGAAAATTCCATTTTAAAAAAAGGAAAGAAATATTGTCAGGGTAGGCAAACAGCATTTCACCCTAACCTCTGGTGGAGTACAACTGGATAGTTACATGTGTATTCACCAAAGGAATTCAAGTACTAGAAATAGATCACATGCTCTGATTATTTTTCAGGTGGCTGCCTTGGTTCAAGACAAGGTAGAACATTTCAAAACACACATCTCCCCTCTATGTCAAACAGACACCTGGTACTGAAATCAGTTGTCATGTCTTTAAAGACTGTCCAGAACAGGTAATGTCGTGTTTTGCTTTTTCATGGAATTTGACTTATAAAAATCTTCTGTGTTTGTTTTTAATTTAGTAGCATAAAATAAAGGAAAAATATTTTCTGAAAAACTCTAAGTAGGTTTCTTTGACTTGTTTTTTACAACTACAGTTTGCTGACAAGCATCCATTTTATGAAAGGGATCAGAGCAAAGAATCTTCTCGTCTTGCTCTGTTATTACCTTTCCAGAGGTAACATGGTAGACATTAAAACAAAGAAAAAGAAATCACTAGGATCCTCTTTCTGAAGAAGATCAAGGCTTATCTTACAAAAGCTGAGGCTGTTGAAAATGCACTAATTTTGTCAATCCATCTAAGTTTTACAAATTTTTCTTTCTAATATATTAGGAAGGAAATGGTGCTGTTCATTCATTTATGCACATGAACATATGAACAGTAGGTGTGTGTATATACATATGTGTGTATATATATATTCAAAAGTAAAATTTATATATAGGAAGTAATTCTTAAAGATAGAAATATCTTCTTTTTTCTTTATAAGAATGTTTTGTTGTCAGTTATCAAAAAGAATTATAAATCCATCCTTGTGATTTAGAGTCACAGAGCATCACATCATGCGGCACATTGAGCTTGTATTTCAGAGAATTTTACTAATACTCCAGACTCTTGTGTGGTCAGGCAGATCCAATAGATTGTGCATTCACTTCTTTGCCCAGAGCAGAAACTGATCCTGATGCAAAAAGGAAGAAGTGCATGTGAGAAAGCTGGCAAAGATGCAATACACAGCTTTGTCTTTTTCATTTTTTCCTCCTGCCATTGACATCTTCTGTTTGAGGACTACAACCCTGTGAATTTTTGCCACAAATCTTACTGATCATGTTTTCCTCCCAGTAGCAGATACTCATAACTTAATTTCTTCTGCTCTGGCTACAACTAGCTATCATTTTTTTCCTATAAAACCCTACTTATTTTATTTCTAGTTATCTAAACTGGGGTCTGAAGTGTGGAGTGAACCACTGATCTTCTACTCCCACCTTCTTTTCCCTATACAGCAGTAATTTTTTTGGTTCATTCAGTTGATGTCTTTTGGACATAGTCATAGGTCCAGTATTTGCTTCTCTGTAAGCTTGGTATAAGGTAGATGATGTGAAAGCAGAGTTAGGTTTTCTTCCCAAGGACTGAGCCTTAAAACAAAATCTTTATTTTGATCATGAATAATCTTGAGGATTTCAGTATAAGAGCTTAGGAAAAAACTTCTGCAGAATCAGATCTAGGTTTTTGGTGACGGGAATGTTTTTGTTGTTTGTTTGTGCTGGTTTTTTTTTGGTTTTTTTGTTTTGGTTTTGTTGTTGTTCTGGAGATACTTAACTTGTAAGGATCTGACTACACTGTTAATTTACAAAGGGTTTTATTTTTTATATTATGCTTTCTGCCATGCTCACTGAATTAAGAAACCCTTTGTAGCAGATATGCATTCTAATTTATGATTTAGATAGGCTCTATTTATTGCTCAGTTTACTTCATTCTAGGTCAACAGCTTTAATTAGAGTATTTTTAGCAGATCATGAAATACAAGTGCACACAGACTTGGAAGTACATTAACCAGTCCAATCCCAGCATTTAGTGCTACACCTCTTTGTTTCTCTATAAGCAGAAACTGTTGCTTTTTTATAAACATCACTAAGCATTCGTCATCTTTTCTTGCACTCACCATTTCTCCCTGTCACAATTTTGGTTTTATTCTACTCTTATTTCCCCTGTAAAGACATATTTCTTACTTGTAAAACTTAATGAAAAGTAGTCTTCATTCATGTTTCTGCTCAAAAATTTGTAACTATAATAGAAAGCTAAACTGAACAAAAAGCCTTTTCTAAATTATTATATTCCTTCAGTGTTTACCATGGACTAGAGCTGAATTAAGGTGTTTATATTTCTAAGTCAAATGTGGGGGTGTGATGTGGGAATTACAATTTTGTAATGAAAAAGTAGAGCAATTGGGTTTTATCTACTAACATGTGATGGAGGTTTTTTTGTTACTAGACTTTGCCACTTGAGCCATGTTAGAAAGTCATATGCAAAGGCTGAGGAAAAAAAAATCATTTCAGTTTGGCAATAGGAACTGTGGTCCTTGAATAGACCCTGGAGAGTCAAATTTTTTTTTTAATAATAATGCATCTATGATTATTTTTCAAGTGGAGGCCATTGTCTGCTAGTCCAAGGCTTTGATAAATCTTTAGTTTCTATGCTGATAGTGTCACAGGCAGGGCTATCCTAAACAAAATTCAAGCTGTTAGAATGCTTCAATTTTTGTAAGGAGTCAGGAGTTCCTGTCCACAGCTCAGGTTTTTCTGGTACTCGGGTCTTGTTGCACCTATGCCATCCACAGATCCCATCAAGTCATGGGGCAAAGCAAGACTGCAATTCCCATACTGATGATCTGGGAGATGTAGTACTGGTAATGTTTTGTACCAGGTTGGAATCAGTTTGACAGGGGCTTAGGAGAAGGTTAAGTGGAGGACAAATTACCACTGGTCTCCAGCAGCAGTTAACACTGATCTTTATAGCATCTTTATAGCAAAATAATATACATTCTGGCACTGCACTTCATAGATTCTGTATGACAAGTGATAAAAGTTATGAATTACTTCTATCAGGCTTCATTTTCCCCCTCTTTTTAGTTAATATTACAAAGCCTGATGTAATTACCCATTTGGCAGCTCTCCTTGTCAGTCATCTGCTGATTCATAAGCCAGTCAAACAATATATTACACACCAGATCATCTGTGAGGACTTTGCTGGCACAGGGCTGGCATTGGATTCAATTTTCAAGGGTATTTCAGCAGCATCAGAACTATCCTCAGGGTTCCTGTGCCAGTCCTGTCTCCTTGCTGTACATAGAGCTGTAGGATTTTAGGCTGCCCCTCTCTTGTTGCCCAAAATGACTTGTATGCCTTTCCTCTCCAGAAAACAGACAGCTGTGTTACTTTTGGCATTAGTTTGTCGTGTCAGGAAATATGTCAGGTGCTGATTTTGCAGCTGTCGTGGTTTGAAAGCAAAATGAGTGAGAAGCTCCAAGTCAGAAATACAATTTAATAAGAAGAAAGGTAAAAAGGTAAAAATACAATAAAATAAATGCAATAATACCAAGGACCACTGACAGAGTCAGAATACAACCTGAGCAGGATGGTGGAAGCAGTCCAGATGAGGTGCTCTTCCTGAAGCAGTGATCCTGTAGAAAGGTCTGGTAGCTCTGCTCCTCTGGGAATCCAGTAGGTAAGGTCTGCTTGTACTGTCCCAAATCCCAGATTCTATCCAGGTGGGAATGCTTGGCTCCTCCCCCTGGGTGGAGCATCTCACAATGGGATGATGAGTTGTGAAGTGGGTCCTTGATGGCCCATTAAACAGAGATAACTCCTGGAGGGAGTTACCTGTGAGTCATGGGCAGAAGACAGCCCTACACTAGAGCACTGCCCCACTTGGTTTCAACAGTTCATGAAGATGGTGATAGAATAAATACTTTGTGTACATCCTACACTACAACCCAGGACAGCAGCTGTTTTGGGGGATATATACAGGCAGTGTTGGGAACTTGCTGGTTCAGCTTGAAGGCATTTATTTGCCTTTGTTTCCCATTTTTTTGGTTTTATTACATATTTGGGGGCCTGATTCCCTGCAAATACCAGCAGAAATGTGTAAATTAAAGCCACATCAAGACCAGGGAGAATTTTTTTTTCATATTTTTACTAGTAAGAAAAAGCTAGATAAATTTGCTGAGCGCCAATTATTGGCACACTGAAGTTCCCTCCTCAGCATCTTTGTCTCCTTGGTGCACTTCCCTGCTGCAGCTCTTCTCTTTGTGCAGCTCTGTGAGTCTTTGCCACTCATCAGTCTTGCTGTGTGTATTTTGCCCTTCCAGGTAATTAAACAATGTCCAGATAAACAAGGGACACTGCTGAGGCCTAAATCTATGCTATAAAAGGTAATTGTTTTCACAGATTGTTATGAGGATTGTTCCCTTTTACCATTTAACAGATCTAATTTCAAAGTATGTGGAAAATATTAACTAATGGATATTTTTGCATTTGTAGGGATATAGCTTTACAAATGATATTTTACATGATAACTTCTTAGCTGACCATTTTACTAGTTGGGTAAGAATTGAGAAATGTTAAACAGTTAGTCATCTTAGGTTTATATTTAAAAATATGACCTCTTTTTGCAAAATTGTTTTTCAGGATTTTTCATGGCTATTTGTTTGTCAATAAAATAATAAAAATCTCATATACACACACACAGAGATGTAGGAATAAAAACTAGAATGACTTGGATTGGGGGAAGGATCAATGTTGGTCCAGAAGTTACTCACAACTTATTCTGAAATCAAAAAAATTCTAAGGATCATTTTCCATGTTTTATTGATTATTAGCTCAATTTTCCTTAGAAGTCACGAAATCTGAAGGAAGAAGTGCCAGAATCTAACAGAGAAGGGCGTTTTCCCCATTAATTCTAGAGACACTGCTGACAGAAAATGTTGAAAATCTTGGTAGGATATAATTTATATATTTTTCTCTTTTTTATAATCAAAGTCTGAAAACAAAATGGCTTTCAAATTATTATTATTATTATTATTATTATATTATAATATTATTAATAATAATATTTTTTGAGCCAAAGATAATCTGAAACCTGAAGGTCATATCTCTGTAGAAAAAGGACAACCCTCAGATACATCATGCAAACCATGCGACAGAGGTAATTTTAGCATAAATATTAAAAATGTAGGTATTACGTCTGAACTGTAGTAACAGGTGTTAATTCTACACTGTATCTGAAAGCAAAACATCTCTTGAAAACCAACACCATTTCTTCAGAGGATGCTGAAGCTTGCTGAACAAGACTGTTCATTTCTTTATGATACTGTTTGGCAGCAGTGGATGTAACAGCATTAATTTAGATTAATGTTACCAAGGTTAGCACTCCATTGATATGAATGAAGAAATTCAGGTTCATGTTGAGTCCTCCAGATATGACAGGACTAATGGGCTGTAAATATAAAGGTTGCAGAATGATGAAGGGCTGGATGGACTGACTTAAAATCTCAGCAGTTGTGCTTTTCTGCCACATGCTTACCTGCAAATTTTCTACAGGACATTTGGGCTGTATCACACTGCTTTTTTAATGCTGGAGGAGCAACTCACAGGGGATTAAGATTTTCTTCCCAGTCAAAATTCTCTATTATTCCAGCAGGTCATAATTAAGTCAAAATGGCATCCTTATTCTCTCTACAGGAAGAAACTGATCCCTGTGTTCACTTCTTGTTTAAGTGAACAGTGTCTATAAGCTGCTCCAAACCAGCCCCTTATTGCTCTGTACATTGATGAATTCTGGTCTCTGTGGTGCTGGAGTTCTTTGTTTCCTGTGGCCTGAAATAGATAAATTCAGTTTACAAATCATTGGAAGAATTTGGTGCTGTGCAGTTGTGCAAAATAGTTGCAAAATAAATTGAACACGTGCTTGTATTCCAGTGTTATAATTGAGACAGTGAATCAAACTGCTATGTATGTGAACAAGAACAGAGCAGTCAGTATGATCCCCTCCATGTAAGAAATATGTGTCAAAGTTTTCCTCTCATTGATGGCAAAGAAAAGGAAAAGTGTCATCAAAGTTCCAAAGACGTAGCTCCTTTCATTACAGGCCTGAGGATTGTAATCTAATTTTTTTTTTCTCACATAAAGCTTAAGAAGTGTTGGAATATGTCTCATAGCAGATGATCATGACCCAAACATTAGAAATCCAGATTGGAAATGAATTGTATGTATCTAGCAATGAGGGTTACTAACATCTGGAGTAGCTTAGCTCATAATTACTTCTTAGATTACTAGTTACCTTCAATATGGAAACCAAGTTAAAGCTATGTTTGATTGAAATCCTTGAATTTTTCATGCCTCTCTGCATGTGAAAATTATTGGTTTATTGTTGATACATAAAAAGATGTCCTTTCCATCAAGTCAGATTCTGCAAAATTTATGAGAAGAAATAGCATTTCATATGTGCACCTCTTCTGCTTTTAAAATAATAATAAATCTGATTCTAAACAGGATAATGCTAAATTGTTTGCCTAATCCCAGTATGTAATATCTTAGAAGGAGTGAAATTTAAAATTTTCCCATGTGGCAGAAAGTACTTTCGCCGCATGGGAAAATGGAAATTGCTTTTAAACTGATGAGTTTGGTCCTATGTGGTTACGAAGAGAACTTCCTTTCTGTAGAATGCTCTCATTCATTTTAGCATCATTATTTCATCTTACCCTCAGTAGGCTTTTCAATTCAGCTACAGTATCTGTCATAAATTGAACTTTAAGGGCTTTAGTTGGGCTTTACCTTGTAGAATATGTTCCTGCCTGCTTCTGTACTGCTTTTGGCCTCACACCTTTAATTGATGGTCTTGTTTTCACTTTGCCATTTCACTTTTCTGCTAATTAGCCTTTCTTCTTATCTAGGGGGAACTTTTTTCTTTATTGATACTCCATTCACAGCAAAGCTCAGCTGAAAAAAAGTGTTTTCTTATTTCCCAATGCCCAGTTGTTTTCTTACTTCCTTTCTGAGTTTTGGGGGAGTTCATGTAAAGAAATATGTGCCTTTGTCTTTCATGCCTCTTGAATATCATTGACAAACTCCAGTCTGAAGAGTGGGGGCACTTTATGATCATGAAGCTAGGCTCGTTTCTTTTTGGTAGCTTTTTCTCATGTTCTCTGGCAAATCAAGGCTTTTTTATTGAGATCTGTTCTTGTGAATCCTATTTCAGGATTAAATTTGTTATGCTGTATTTGGATATTCCTGGAAAGTACTTCATGCTACATTTTAGAATCTACTGTCAAAATGCAAACACATTATTTTTATGCATTCTGCAGCACTAGACACCAAATGTGGCAAAGCCATTTCTAACAGACTTGAATTCAAGAGGCATCTGCTTTTTGCTCTTTTGGCATGAACGTTACTTTCAGATACAAAGGGAAAAAAAATAAAATAAGGAGTTGGTGGTAGATTCCAAAGAAAGCTTAAGTAATGAGTTCTGATTAAGTCTTGGGAGTTCTGCTTCACATTTATATTTGATGTCATCAACTGATTAACTGTTACATTAACATTAGCAATGCATTCCAGTGTGGCTTGAAGGAAGGTGAGCTATCTTCTTTGCCATTATCATCGATTTCCATGTAAGAGCAGGAGTGTTACTGAATCAAAACATGTTTGTGCAAACTTCCTTATTATTTTCTCCTCCTTGGGAGAACATTATTAGCTATATTTCTAGTGCACATGGCCTGCTGATATTCCTCACAAGAAACCGACTTTTCATACATAGGACCCAAACCAATCATCATATGGCATCAATAGGAAATATTGTGTTTATTTCAATGGACTTTGGATGAGGTCTTGATTGCCCTGTATTGTCTCAGGTTTCATTTTGCTTAATCTCTATAAAAAAAGAAAAAAGAAACTATTTTCAATACTGCTGTTCTTATTAAAAGCCATGCTTTCCACAGCTTCTGCTGTTATATTTCATGTTGTTTTCTTCTTCCTTGCTGGAGTTCTGTGCGTGTGAATAGTAAGGAATCTGGTACTCTTGCTTAATAATAGTTGAGTTCTTGTAGGTGAAGTGGAGAAGGGATGCCAGCCATGGTGGCACTAGAGGCCAGCTTCTGACAATTTGTCCAGCAATGTCAGCTTTGAAAGTAAATACTCATTTATAAGCCTCAAGAGGGAAATTCCCGAACAAAATGATTCCACAGATCATACTGACATTCTATTTTTCCTGTAGAGTGCTTCCCTTTCTAGATCTGTTTGTGTGTTCTGTGTTTCACCACCAAGACAAACATTTTAAAACCAGATTTGTAAGTAGCTGGAACACCATCTAGATTCTCCACAGAATAAATTTGCATGTTATTTTCCAGGCAATTTTTTTGTTCTGCTCTCTGTAAAAATATTTGAACAGGTGCTTCCTTTTTTTTTCTCCGCCACATCTCTTCAGGGCAGTTATTGTTTGTTTCTCCTGTCCCTGATTTGCATTTATTTTTGGAGATTTAACAAACAAATGCAGTACAATCTAGCATCAATAGTTCCCTAGTTCTCCTTTCTTTCAGTTCTTTTTCCATTGGAAGGACATGATGGTTGGTTTCCTAGCTCATCTCATTTCACATCATTAATTAAATAACCTAGACTATATGCCTATTGTTCCTCAATGGAATGATAGAAATTTTAAATATTTCTGTCTCCCCTGCATGTCTAAGATGTTCCAGAGATAGACAACATTTTTGCTGATTGAACACATAGGATGGTTTTTTATGACCCAATTTCTTTCCCTTTGAAATCCATTAAGACTTTGCTGATGAGTTCAGACATAGAGCTGTTTTTTCAAAAAGCACATGAGAAGGAGGAGCAGGGGTAGGAGGAGGAGGGAATGGTGCTTCTCTGAACATATTATACAGCCCCTGGTGCTGCAGTTCAGATCTGGAGAAGCCCTTACAGGTGGGTGGGTGGCTCCTGGGGCTGTGCCCTACAGGACTGCTGCATGCACTGGTGAGTACATTTGAATTTTAAAGGTGTCAAGGGGAGGACTAAGGCATGGAAATTGTTCCATAAATCAACTCCAAGAATCCAGTTACAGACCACAGAGTTACTGACTTAGCAGTTTTATCTAAACCATTGATTCTTGAGAGCTTTAAGGATAATTTGCTTAAATCAAGGTTACCTTAATTATGGAAACTTGATTAATTGCTGCAGTATTTCAGCTTTCTTGAAACATATTAATCCTAATAGAGGCACCTAAGTACCAAAGCCTTGACAAATATCTAGTGTTGTGTATACAGCACATAATTTATGATATTGATGTCTTAGCTGTTACATTCAAAGACACATTGTTTCCACCAAGTGTGACTGCACCATTTTATAGAGTTGTTTGTGACTGGCTTAGAAATGTATATATGCTATGAAATATAATACAATAAAATCCTCAGAAATATGTTGCACACTGCAGAAGTGGAGCACAAAATGAGCAAGAAAGAACTAAAGTTGACTTTGACTGGAACTTAGGCGAGTAGTGTAGATCTGCTCTCCATGTAGTTTAAACAAAGTGGAAAAGCAATTTATAACTAAATACAGTACTGTGTGTACTTATCTGAAATTGCAAAATAGAGCTGCTGGGTTCTGAAGTTCAGATGAAATTGTACAGTGTTCTTTGTCTCTTACTAATTTCACTCAATCTCTTCTCCCAAGGGACCAGGTGGCTCAGGTCCTTAACAATGAGATCTGACACTTTTCCAGTTTTTGGTGTTTGATTTTCTTTTTGGTGACACATTGAAAGAATTCTAAAACTGTGCTTTAGTTCTGGTATGCCACTCAAGAGAAGAAACTGTTAAGCAAGTAAATACTTTATAAATATTCAATATTAATATTTTCCTCCTCTCTCTTAAATTTGCCACCAGTGGTAAAATTGGCAGGTTAATATTCCCCCTGAATGTCTGTCACAGTGCTCCTGTCATACGTGACATCACATTTCAGTGAGATGGTTGCCTTCAGCATTAGATTCAGAAATGTCTGTTCTAGCTGCCAGATTGAGCAAACAAATTTAATATTTTTCTATTGACAAGTCTTTCCTAGCTTGTTAACTTTTTGACTGTTTGTCTGAACATAATGGGCATCAGTTTTCATAACTGCTCACCATTTTACTGGTTTAAAAGACAGAAACATTTGGGTTTTCAGCAGGAGCTGAGCAGCCAAAAGCAAAGTTTCAGAAGGGTAGGTGCATGAGTGATAATAAATACATACACCACTTAAGAGCAAATAGTTTTATAGGGTAAATTTACAAAAGTGCACAGGTTTACAGATGAAAAGCAGGAGACTAATGGACTTCAGATGCTTAGGCATATGTATCAGTCTCACTAAGCACCCACTTGAATCTTATAGCATCTAAATACCATTTAAAATATACCCCTGAGCAATCCTGTGCTCCTTTGATCCCCAGAATAAGTAGAGAGAGCCTGAAGGCCGTTCTGTATCACTTGGATTATTGGAGGTCTGAGTGATTTGTAACCAGTCATGACTCTGCTCCTCCTTTGCACACACTCCAGAGCTTGGGTGGCTGGTGGAGAGGGAGCTGCCTTTGTGCTATGGAGAGCCTCATTGCAGAGTACCAGCTCAAGGATCTTCAGGGTTGCTTGAAGCTGCTCCTCCTACAATAGAGATGAAATAAAAGAAAAAAATTGGTCATTGATGCTTAAAACTCAGAGAGTAGCAAGAAGAGGCACACTGTGTGTTTATATAATCTTTATCTGTGTAAAAACCTACTGGTTTTACAAGGAATTATGGTTTTATGATGATGGAGGCAGAGGCTTAGTATTGCCAGTATCTAAACTTCGTGCTATAAAAATGTAATGCAGTTACTATGTTTGCAGTTTGCATGGAAGAAAAGCTGTCTCTCTTTTCAGTTTTCATATGACTCAAGAAATGGGTTCACTAGTAAAGCTGAACTACAGTTAAGACTATGACTTTTCCCATCTAATTAGGCATTTTTAAGAAATAATGAGGAAGGGAAAATCTGTAGGAAATTTCAGTAGGGAAACCTGTCCTGAAATCAATGACCTGCATCATCTGAGATGTATTAAATAAAAGAGAATGGAAAGTAGAGATTGTTAGGCCTTATTTGGAGCTTGCTTTTCTTCCTTCTTCACGTCCATGTGTTTGTGTGATCCTGGCAGTCAGACAGAGATCCCTGGAGAAAAGGGCATCTGTCTGCTCCTTGTTAAGAACAAAGTTCCAGTCAGGCTCGTAACGTGGGATTAAAAGTTTCTGCTTGGATTTCATTTGGCATGTGAGTGCTCTGCTAAGAAATCAGCAGTGTCTACATTTAATTTAAGCACATATATAAATTTTTATTTTAATATAGTTACAATAATGTTCACATGGAGTGTGCAGAAATGCAACTTATAAATAAATGCTTTCAAGATAATACAGAATTTAATAAAATATAGAGTAGCTATTTAATCAAAAAGATTCTTTCAATTTTAGATATTTTGAACTATATTTTAAATTAAATTTTAGAGATTGAGTCTTCAATTTAAATAATGCTTAATAGTCTTGAATATTGAGTATTAAGAGTTGGATATATGATTCATGGTAGCACACAGAAGTAAAATCTGTGCTATACTCTTTTTATAGGTATCCCAACTATCACAAAATCACATATAATTGCCTGAATGATGGAGTACATTGCAAATATTGGATTCCTTATATTTAATCAGGAGTTACATTGCACAGCGTAAACAACCAAACATTTCAGTTCTCCAAAGGTGATAAGGTGCATTCTTTCAGCATACACAAATACGTGGGTGTGAATGACTAGTGAATGAACACTCCTACCATCAGGAGTGTTCAAAATGTCTGTATATTATATGGTATGTGGGAGGTATATTTTGTGCTGATAATAGTTCTTGCTACATAAATACCCATGAACATTTCAAGACAAAGAAAAATAATTCTTTCTGTGTGCTTTGGGATAATGTTGCAAGTGCTATATTAGACTGAAACGTTTGATATCTTCCATACGAGGATTGCTTTCTCCAAATAGACATTTCAGCAGTTACTATTCCCTACACATCTTAGCTGGGACTTCTTTAATCCCTTTAGCTTTTTTGGTTTTCTCCTTAATTTAGGATTTCACATTACACTTATCACTGCAAGCTTCTTCTTCTGGGTCCCTTTGACTGCCCCCAGGCTGTCTGCCACCTGCAGTTGCAGCTCTTTAAGAGCCAACCCTTCAGATAAAGAGGTTGTGTTTGTAAGAGAAACATTCCCCATATCCAGACCAATGTACGTGGGGTTGAAATCTGTCTTTACTCAATGCCTGTGGGCTCCAGAGTTCTTGTGTCCATCAGGCAGAATGGTGGAGAGTGAATTTCCAGCATGGGAACCTGCCCCTAGCTAACCCCGACATGACTATTCAACCAACTAAAAGCAAGATAACTTGTCCTATTTTCTGTCAGTGGTCCCCACCACACTAGCAGTCTCATTCTCACACGGTGCAATGTCTTCCCTGCTCAGGCAAGCCTCAAAATAGGATTTTAGCAAAAAATGCTGAAGACAATTGAGTGCTGGGGGACTCATCCTCCAGGACATAAGTGCTCGCAAGCCAAGGGGAGAGAACAACTTGGGAGTCTTGAACAGCAATCCTTTCCAACAGCCTGAGGTATTTTATGAAGAATAGTAGTATTTATGAAGAATAGTAGTCATGCGTGGCAGTTTAAGCATTTACTAATCTGCTTAGTTCAAATGCTAGGACATTTGAACAACTTGCTATGCCACTCATTCCCCAATGAACCATAAAGACATAGAAAGAAAGAAGGAAACTCCAAGCAAAAAAATATGCTCAGGACTTAAGTTTCACAGAGCCCAGTTTAAGTCTGAGCCATTCAGAAACTGAAAATGCCCACAGGAATGACACATCATTTAAATGAATAATTAGTGTAAAACATATATAATAATATTTCTCAAAATAATGTCACCAAGATTATACCTCTATACTGTTGGCATAGTTATATCTAGATTTCCAATCAATATTATACACAACAAGACACCTGAAATATTAGAATATTAATTAAGATCAAATTTCTCCCTTCCAGACCTCCAATGTTAGAAAGCTTTGACAATGATAGTCTTTTAAGATCCAGAACATTGAAAATGGAAGGTGGATTTCATAATATCAGCGTGAAATTTGGCTAAATTTAGGTGCTAGAAGGAGTTTACCATGACTGTGTGAGATCTAAATTTGTACTGAATAAAAGAGGGGTCTTTCAGGAAGCTTAATTTTGAAATGGCTACTTAATCAAAACCACTTTAATCTTATGCTATAAAAAAGAATTTTGAACTTGCCTTCAAAGCAAGAACTATCCATACATCCAGAGCATCATCCTACAGCACTAAACCTTAATTCTTCCCTGTAAAAATTTGCATATTTCTTGCCTGAAACCATTGTTTCCATATGGATTGTATCCATATCCATTAAGACATTCAGGGAAGGGAAGAATTTCCTTGTGCCTGTGTGACTGGTGTTGGCTTAATTAAAGAAATCATCATTTCCAGCCCACTTTGTACTCTCTACAAAATATTTTTACTGTACTGAAATGTGAACATTTTTCTCATACATTATCTAGGACAAAAAGGATGACATTTAGCAGTGAGAGTACGGATAGCCTAACCTGACCAAATTATAACAAGTCTGTTCATGTTGAGTTTCCTTAGTGCTGTAGTGGTAGCAAATAATTCTTTGCCTACTCTACTACAAGCTAACAGATTCATCAGGTTTGAAAATGTTTCGGCACCTGATGAAGTGATTTTACACCGGGATATCACTAATCAATGCTCTAGTATCTTATTTTTATAGGTGTTTGCCTGTAAACCAAGCAGTTTTCTGAGCAGTCCAAGTAAGTTGGGTCTGGGGATGGAAGAGGGGCAAAATTGCCCAGTAAAGTAATACAATGAGAAATGTTATTCTTCATCACATGTCAGAGTCAAGGGTGGTAGAACAAGTCTTTCCTTTTAACTAAATTCAGTGCCACCCTAGAAATAGCCTTTGAATTTGCTTTATCCAGTGTTGAGGACTAATATTCTTGCTACTCCCAGAATCTAATACCATGTGTCTGTTGGGATTGCAGCCACCAGATGCTGATTCCCTGTATCTGAGAACTTTCAAATCATTTTTTATGTATGAGATAAAATTGTCACCTCTCTCACTTTTCCCATTGACTCTTTTCCCATTCTGTTTTTTTAATACCATCAGATCCCAGGGAACTTGCACTTTACAAAGTAAAATGTAAAAAGAAAAGTAATACACTGATTCCCTAAGTTGCTGCTGCTACACTGGCAGATAAAAAATAAAGCACAGTAAGAAGATAATGTTCATTTCAACAATTTTATGACTGTTAAAAGAAAGAAAAAAAAAATCACAACATGACAACAAAACTCCCTCTGACTCCCTTGCCTCATGGAATCTCATCAATTTACCAGAAAGAGAAAGGACTCAACCTTAGAGTCAGGTGCTGCCACTCACTCTTAGTCAGCACCTTCCCAAAGTTGTCTTCTTATTCTTAACCTGGATTTCTAAGGTATCTGGGCACTTTTGCTGCTGAATTCTCGTTGTCAGTCATTTGTATACAGACTTGTGAGTACCTTTAGTGATAATTCAATTTTTCTGGATGTATTGTGAAGTTGTGCTTCAGTGCTAATGTGATACTTGCTTCTCTCTGCTGTCTCAGTAATGGGAGCTGATGCACGTCAGAAGGGATCATGGGTAATTCTGCCTTTAGAAATCCTTATATTATGGCAAAACAGTGAAAACTGATAAACTACCTAGTCTAATATCTGAAATAAAAGATAATACTTTGTTTATTTTGCCACAAAATTATGTCAGATTGAAAACTGTTCTGGGAAAAAGTCCCCAGTTTTGTCTGGAGATATCAGCTGTTAAAAATCAGTGCTTCCCTTTGATTTTTGTTCTAGTAGTTCATGCCCTTCATTTGTACAGTCTGAAAAAATGTGTCAGTTTATATTTTCATTGAGCTTTCAGACAATTTCTGCAGTTGGTAATGTCCTAATTTTGCTTCCTGAGCAAAGTCCACGGGAAAATCCTCAGACAATGACAGTTCCAGCTCACCAAACTCCAGAAGGATCGCACTAAGTTGTCATAGGAGGCTCTGTGTGACATTCAGGAGACTTCCATCCTTGATCTAGAAGGGTCAATCCCATTCTGCACAATTGTACTAATATTTCCTCACCCTTATTGCCATAGAACACATAAACACTGAAGTTAAAATTCGGGACATTCTTAAATCAGGATAGGAAAAGGTTCCCTTAGTGAGACTTTATATTTATTTACATGTTTGCATTGCAAATGTGGTAATTTCATAAGCATTTTGATTTGGACTTGCTTTTTTTTCTAAGACAAAGTTTGAATGACTTCTGTTCCTTAATTTTTTTCCCAGTTTATTCATCAAGAGCACCTGTGATTTTTAAAAGATTTCAAGGTGATAAATGTAAGAGATTTTAATACTGAAAGATAGGATCCTTGCCCACCTACCGTACAAATACAGGCAGAGCACATGGAGATTAGCAAGGAGATTTTTGCTCAGATTGCCATAATTATTTGTTAACTTACAAACTTCAGGAACTTAGGCACTTTGTCCCACTGTAAATAACCTACCAAGACTGATGAATTTAAGATAATAACTATAACCATTAGGATTTATAGAGCAAATTCAGTCTCTTCTGTTTCCTGAAATGTGTGGTAGCTTTATGAAGTAAAAATTGGCATTTTTACGACAGATAATATAATAGTTAATTAAGTCTGTTAGTTCATTATTTCATCTTGAAAATGATCCCATGCAGATGTAAATCTTAAGAGCAATGCAGTGTAAGGAATTGTGGTCACTATCAAAGACACTGCCCATGTGCCTATCAGAGAGATAGCACATGCTAAAGTGAAGGAATGAGTTACTTTTCAGCCAAAGACAGCTTAGGAATTGCTTCTTTCCAAAAGAACAAGTGGTTGCAATGGCAAAATTCTCAGAAAAGAGAGTTCCCATTTTCCTCCCATTTTAAAATAATTTATCTAATAAAATTATTTATTGTTAAAATCAGTCTGTTTTCATGGATTATCTCCAATTGGTAGAAAGTTGGTTACAACAAAATATCAACCACAGATTTTACTTCAAATGAGAAGTGAGCATTTGGAATGGCACAGTTTAATGATGCACTTGGTAATGATGCTTGGTTAACACTCATTGATCCTAAAGACCTTTTCCAACCTAAATGATTCTATAATACCACAGGAGAAAAAAAATATGAAACAGCTATTCAGGAACCCATCTCTCAAACAACAATACAAGCAATAAAAAAGGTGTCAAAACACAAGTCTGTCTGTCATTCTTTAAAACACAGTGTAGGGCACACTGATGCATTTTTTCATGACCTTAGGAACTGACTAGGTGAACTCTTTACACCTAGGAATGAACATTTACATTAATGAAAATATTCTAAGTATTTTAAGGGCAGAAATCCATTTATTCTTACAACAAAAAAGAAAAAGGAAAAGAAGCACCACATTGTTCTGATTTGTACACTACTCCAAATTTTGAAAATATTGAATGATTCAAGGTCTTTATCTTGATAGTTAAAATTTCCATGGAGATTTTTCCTGAGAGGTATTTTCCACTTTAAAATTGAAAATGTCTGCCAAGAAGAAATCTCATGGATATGAGTGGCAAAAATATTACTATAAAATTCAGTGCAGTGGTAAATCAGACTGTCCATGTGCCTATTCACTCTGAAAACAGCACATTGAAATAGTAGGTTTTGACCCAATATTGTGTTTTCATACAACACATGTGCTCACAAAACCAAGTCAAAATCTATAAGCCAGATGCATTATTTCCTGTGACCAATCAAGGAAGTATAAAGTGAGACCAAAAAGGAAGGTTTTGGTATTATTTCTGAGCAGTATTTTCAGATATCATAGAGATGAGCACATGAAGAAAAAGTGTAGAGTGTAAGTCATCAGTGCCATGTTGCTTGTTGCACACGCTATGAGATTTGTGCACAGGTATCAAATTCAATGAGGTCTAGTTTATCTCAGCCTTGCTACATGAAACTTGTGTAGGCACAGCAAGTTTACAATAATTTACATTATGCAGCAAGCCTGTTCAGCAGACATCAGTTCTAGCTTCAGTTTTGCAGAAGGAAGTTGGTAAGACTGTATTGTTTTGCAAAAGCAGCTGTGATTTATCAACTCTTGTTTCCAGATGAGTTTTTTTTTGTCTAAGTGGTACACTTGTGTTCTCATCTCTTACTGTGTTATGCACAGCTAGAAGAAAAGAAGTTGTGGGTGATCCATCCCTGAAAGTGGTCAAGGCCTAGCTGGATGGGGCTTTGAGCAACCTGGTCTAGCAAGAGGTGTCACCATGGAAGAGTAGTGGAACTAGATGACTTCTTCAATCCCATGATTGTGTGACTCCTTAAAACTTTTAGGGCAGCCTCCGTTGTAGTGGAACGTGTGTAGCTGGTTCTGCTGCATTCCCAAATCTTTCCTGCACAGCTTTACCTCACACCACACTGGGAGCTTATAAAATCCACCCCCTTAAATCAAACAGACATTGTGTTCATTGTAACAGCAAAGGCAGTGCATAAGTAAATATAGCTATGGATGTGCTTTCGTCTTTCAACTTGGAGGTTTTCCTTGCTGACTGTATATACATCAAAACCACATTTCATATCCATTATGCAGTGTATCAGGAAATGGATACTGGGTTGGGAGAGAAAGGCAAAGGGAAAGCACATAAGTGCTAGCAGCACCCTCCAGCAAAAACATCTCAAATGTTTCAGCCACAGTATTCCAGGAAGTGAAATTTCAGTTTCTATTATTGCTTGAAATAACTAAATATAGAAGCAAATGAAAAATCTGTCACAGAGGGACGCTAACATGAAGGGCAACTTCTTCCCCTCAAAGCATTATGACCCTGCCTGAATGGGGGTTAAACGGATGTAAGTAGAAGCAGCATATGACAGATAATCCTTCAGTTTCCTTTGAGGTACAAAAGGCAAGCCTTAGAGGTGTGAAGCTGGACTGTATGCGAAACAAAATCACAAGGAAATATGAATAAATTGGGAATAAATGGAACATTGCCTCACCAGGGTTTACAGTGTCACCTCCAGCCCAGGAGACAGCCTGAACCGCGGTCTCTGCAGGTAACTCTGCTTTAGGATCACTGTCTGCTGCTGCCACTACCCACAGAGCCTCTTAACAACCAGAAGCTGTTAGCTGAGCTAATGAGATTGGAAAGGTGCAATGAAATCCCTTGCACTCTAAAGCTTCTGCTGTAATTCTGGGTCCTTTCTGTTCGCTGTGGCAAAGGAAATAACAAACGCTTTCTGAATTCCCGTTTTTGGAAACCACTGGAAGATTTTCATAGCTTTGAACAAAGGTTTTGCCTGAGACTACAGAAAAGGATCTTTTCTTTGTTCTTTTTACACTGTTCTTAAAATCCAGACAGCCCTAAAACCCAGGGAAATTGAACACTTCTGCACACACCTCATCCTCCCCATATTTACCCAACAACTGATACTGACAATATAAGCTTTATCCTAGAGCTGTTTGGTCCAGTTGAAACTCCAATGCAACTTATGCTTTTGAAGCTATAAAAATGGTATGTTAGTATGGATGACAAAAACATTTTACCAACTTTGCTGCAATACTAGAGTAGACTAGGCCATCCTCAGCCAATCAGCATGTTTTGCATGAATTTAATTTACATGGAAATTTACATAGAAATGTAATTTACATAGAAATGCTTATCCATTTTTGTTGTTCCATGCTTTCTCTTATATTATGTTGTTTTAGCTGTTTCAAAAGAAAAAGCTTCACTTAATATGTTCTTAAAATGTTCACAATTAAACAAATGCTTAATGGCATCTTCTTTCTCACAATCTGCAAGGCCAGATTTTATTGTGTCACTGATACTAAACTGAAAAGGTATTTTGTCATGGGAAGATATCCTGCAGAGCCAAAGTATTGCTAACCTCCATATATCATATGATTTACAATATCTGAATAAACACCAAAGAAGAGAAATTTTGTCAGATCTACTTGCATTTTTTAATCTAAGCAAGATATTAACATTATGTAGATGCTTCTTGCAGGTGTTTTATGATCTGTATAACAAACTTGCCTTGCCATAATAAGCATCAGACTATTTGATGTGTTTGTAAGAGCATGAGTTCCTGGAGGCATGGGAATATGAAAGCCTTTCAATTTTTATTTGAAAACATCTGAAAATCTCCTCTTGTGGCTGCCAAAGGACCTTTGGAAAATGTGTGTCATGCAGGTTCAAAAGTCAGAATGAAAATATAAAGGAATGAAAGCATAAAAGAAAATATATTTAAAAAAATAAAGAAAAATAAAAGGATTGTTTTTAGTGCCTGACTTCAGATATTTTATTGTTTAGAATGACAGAAACAGTACTATATTTGTGAATTTTACTAGAAGCAAAATATAGTATTATAGAAGTGAAGGCTAATGGTGTTTGAATTACAGTTCTTTTTCTATGATCTGCATATAAGTCTGACATATGCCAGTGTTGAATTTCATATGCAATGCAAACTTTTCTTGCCACTAAAAATCATAATTTCTAGTGAAAAACCTATTCTGCTAATATTTATTTTAAATTTCTCCTTTTTGGAACCAAAATTGATCTCTGTAAATTGGAGGACAACCCAGCAATTATTTTAAACAGTTTACCCTCATTGACTTGCTAAATCAAGATAAATTGTAGTCAGCCCTAGACATGTTTATGAACTTGTCGAGATCCCAACCTATGAGCAGCACAGGGTATTCCCTTCCACGTGCAGCTTCCAGGAGCAGTTTTAAAGCCACGAGGAGACACCAGATCTGAGTTCCCCCTGAGCATGAGGGCTTTAAATGGAGAATACTGATGGCTAATTCCTAGGATGAAAATCTGTTTTCTAAATGTCTTTCTTAAATATTTCTGTCTGTCTGGATCTGGCTTCTGGGAACAAGAGGAAACATAGATGTGATGGGATTAGGTAATTGCTGCCTGCTTTTCTTACCTAACTACTCACTTTTACAGGACATTTCAAGGGGCAAAAAATGCTCCCTCTTCAACCAGAGGAACTTCTGGGAACGAATGGCATCTTTGCTAAATGTTATAGACACCCTCTGCAAGGACTTTAAATGACAATGGCCTCCTGAAAACATTACACAGTCTATATATAAATATGGCACTCAGAATGGGTAATAGTTTAAATATAAACGTCACACTTTTACTTTCATGTGTCTCCAGTAAGTTCCTGTGACTTTCATATGAGTCTGGTGAGCTCAGAATGAGGGGACAAACTGTATTTTCTGTCCACTGTGTCATAGCCATTGATATAATTACACATTTTGGCCTTTTCCATGTCTCTGAGTATTCTGTTACTTGTTGTAAGTATTTTACAGTCACCCTCTCTGCCTCCTTCCACCACAAGAAAATGAATGCTGGTGCATTTTGATCTTATTTGCATGGCACAATCTCCTGCAGAGATAGGAACACACCCTGCTAACCCTATATTCTCTAATTATTTTACAAAATACCAATTCATGCATTCCAAACAACTTTCCAACCAACTTAATGGGATATTTTTCCTCATTGTGACTATAGCATTAACCTGAGTGATGATAACACGATATGCAGTCTGAATTTGTTTCACAGACCTACCTGTAGAATAAACTGGTGCATATAGACAATAATCTCCTTCTATTGCATGTGTAAATATTGGCTTAATCACCTCCTTATTTGCTCCAGAAGTAACTCCAGTATGCAGGTGGATGCTTCTCAGCCTGCACTCCACGGTCATACTGAAGGTGAAGGAGGAATCATGCTTGGAGGGCTGTGCAGTTACAAAATGAGTGCCTTAAGATCGGAGTAACTCTTCTTGCAGTGTTTTTTACACAATACAGGAGCCACCCATTCTTTCACAGTGTTCTGCTCCACAGATGACACAGTCACAATTCAGCATCATGGGATTTGTTTTCTCCCTGCAACAAAAAAGAATCGAGAAATCTGTGGTGAGCCTTTTTGTTAATGCTGCAGTAATCTGGTGGGTTAACAGATGGTTTATGCTGCTTTTGGATGCCCTTTTCACTGCTTACTGTGAGAAGGTCATAGCAGCTGATGTAGTTGCTTCTGTTAAGTTCACTGCCACCAGCTGCAAGGGCATTTGTTTCTTTTGTTTCTTTTCCTCTTTTTTTTTTCTGTTGGGAGGTGATTTGTGGTCAGAACTAAGGGAAGGAATAATAAGTTTTTTGCAGATGTTTTATCACAGTAACACTATAATTACCTGATATCCTGGCATTTATTTTCCATTATTACCATGTAACAAACTAAACAGAAAAAAAAAAATAATTGCAATCTTTGATAGTTCTGGAAGGAGAATCTCCAGAGAAATGCCCAGAAAAGTATTCAGACCAGTGAGTGCAAACTTCTCTTCTTTTGAGATGAGGTTTGCACATCAGATGTGCAGTTGTGCAGTGTTAGCACTTACCAGTGGAGAGGGTGAGCCCTGCAATTCCATTACTCATTTTGGGCCTTTTCAGAATGAAAATCTTGTCACCAGTCCAGCGTCTTTCAATATGGCTTTGGATTGATCCAAAGAAGCAGAAAAATTTCTTTGGACTGATGTAACAGGATATGCAGAGAGTTTATTCAGTTTGTGTACCATGGGAACAACTTTTCATTTTAGAACAGTCAACTTTGTGATGCTGACATAGATGTCAATTGTTATACTAATTAAAGGCAAAGTATCATGCTGCAATAGTGATGTCCTGCCAGGTACTGAGCACCTTTAACTTCCATTGTGTCCAACTGAACTACAAACTTGGATTTAATTGTGATGTTATCTTCAGTGTAAAGTAAGAGCTGATGCTTCCAGAAAAAAAAAAAAGAAAAATCCATATATATGTCTACTTTGATGTATGATTTTATTTGTTTTGAAAACAGAAGTGCTATTTTTGACCTATGTGGATCATCCAGTGTAGGTGTCAATAAAACTGTTTCCCATGTCAGTGTTAGAATGGGCACTTAACACGGAGAGATTCTAGGAAAAGCCCAGGAATTTTATCATTCTCCCTGTAACTTTTTTCCTATTGATAAACACTGTGAATCACTCAATTTTTAGATATTTGATTTTATTGTGTTTCTTTTTAGATTGGGTTGTAAAGCCCTTGTATTACAGTGAGAACCTCAAGCATTGCTGGGAGAGGGCTGCCAGCCCCAAAACCCAACAGCCAGGCTCTTGTGTGTGTGCCTGGTGTAGGTCCCACAAAGTGGGGAAGCCGTTTTAGGCATGAGACTTACATTCTCACCCATAGAGAGGAGGAAAAACTGAAAATATAATAAATTAGGTATATGGATATTCATGCTGTGGCGGAAGGGATTTTTCTGTGTCCTCTTTGTGTCAAAACTTTTTTGCACTGTCACACTATCATGTGTGGAAGAGATGAATTTTTAAATCACGTTCTGTTGTCTCAGAAACTGAGACATATGCTGTCATCCTGCTTCAATGTTACAACTTATTTCATCATTCAAGAGGTTTCCTTCCCCGTAATTGCGGATGATTTCTGCAAGGCCTAGTCTCAGTCAGAGATTTTAATAAAGTGCTTGCCAAAATTATAAAATGATTGTTCAACTTACTGTATGAAGTTTAAAAGGAAAAATAAATCACCAACAAAATATACTTTTTTTTTTTTAAAAAAATAAAATCCTTCTCTTTGAGATTTTTTAATAGTCCTTGATTGATAGACTCATAAAATAGTCTTGACCCTCCAATAGTTCTGAAACTATAAATATCATAACGTCATAATATTTATTGCTAAAAATCCATGGTTTTGAGGAACTAATTTTAAAATAAATACTTCATAAATATTTTCAAATGTTACATTATCAAAAATATTACAGTTTATGCAATATTCAGACTAGCACAGTATTTGGTTTTGAGAAAAGATAGTATTTGGAGTCAAAGGCAAGGACTTAAAAGTTCATTGTTCTAATCCAGGTTTGTCTTTTGACTGTGCTTTTACCACTTTTATTCTTTTCTTCTAAAAAAGTGGGTTTTGACTGATGTATGTGTTTTTGCTGACTTATGGGCAACATATTCTGAGTTTTTTTTTATTTGAAAGTTTTAACTAAGATCCCAAGTTACTGCACTTTCAGTTTTTTGCTTTTGTTTTTGTTTTGTAGGGTTTGTTTTGTTTTGTTTTAGGTTTTTGGCTTCTTTTAATGAAATTGCTATAATTTTTACTCAAAAAGCATAAGTGGCACTAAAGAAAGAATTTCCAAGCTATTAAGACGTTAAGAAAACTAGCAACATCAGAGTTCACTGTTTTCTTGTCACTGAGTGTAGCATTGAGAAGCATATATTGCACAAACAATTAATTCTAGGGAAAAACCACAATTGTTTTATATTTTTTCTAAATTTCTGTGGTTTAGGTCATAAACTAGGATCATGAAAATAGAAATAGGTTAATTTTTTGTTCAAAGCTAATATATTGTAAAAGAATGATCCTGCTCAGGGTCTCCTTTTCCTCTTTCCCTACCAGTTTTGTGCTGCTGCCCAGGGATGATAGCTGAACTGTCAAATATTTCTGTGGCTGCACAGTAGTCCAAACAACTGGTTATTTCAGAAGCAAGGAGAGTATTTTAAACCTACTTTGGATGCTTTCTTCCCTACAATGTTATTTTCTATGCTGCAAGATGGATCTAAAGCTTTTTGTCCCCTGTGAGAATCAGGAGCAATTCTTTTTCCAATGTCTATCATCAGAAACAACAGATTTTCAAACCTTTGACGAAAAAGAGTGACTGAGATATTTGAATTCTGTACAAGTGGTGGCCTGGAGAAGCTATTTAAAATTCTTTTCGAGGCTGGCTTTTCTATGCATGGACATTTTATATTTCCACATCAGATTAGTATTGAAAGGAACATTTGTTCTAGATGGCCTTTCCATAGAGTACTTTGGAACAGCAAATGTTGGAGCATAAAGAGCAAAAAGACTAAATGAATTTTGGGTCAGATGTAAGTGGGTTTTAGGATTTTCTCTTAAATCCTTTTCTTGATGAGGTTTTCTGTGAAAAAACCTGCTGCTAGCAGGTGCCTGCAGAAAAAGCAAATGGAATACCCAATAAACAGCAAATTCCATTTTATCAAATTTCTTTTCTTGCTTTGTTAACCCATGTCAGTATTTGTCCCAATGCCTTTTAGCAGGTAGGACTTCTCCCTCAGGGTGTTTCTGTGCAGGCAGGGGGTGCTTTTGGGTCTGATGTGCACTTCAGGTTTTTTCTGTGGTAGAACTGATGCTGCCATCCCTGCTTAGAGCAGGAGGGAAATAATTCAAGCACAATCTTACCAAGGTAATTCTTGTTCAAGTTTGGGTGTAGATGGACCTCACTGTCCCTGATGTTAAAGCTCTCCTGGACCTGAAACCCAGACCATCCCTAATCACTCCTGGAGAAGCATGAGAAATAGATAATGTACTGGAGTTGCAAGCATCAGGGTTCCTCTGTAATGCAGCAATGGGGAAGAAGGTGGGCAGAAAAAAAGTGCAAGGAAGGCTTAAGGAAGTGCCAGCCTTATAACCTGTAAAAAACAGATGGCAACTTTATAGGAAGAGGTCAAATGGACTGGGGTCCAAGACAGCTGCATGGTCGAGTGCCCAGCCAAAGTAGGGCTCTGGCAAGGCTGTGACAATAAGATGAATATTGGCATGTTTCTCTGAATAGAAAAAAAAGCATGTGCTTCTTATTCTTTCACATAATGCATTCAAAACATATGCTTGATAACCATAGAGAACATTTGATGGAGTGTTTACAGAATAATAGGCAGAACAATTAAGAAAACAGAATACTGTGTGTCCCTGGAACTGCTCCTATTTCCCCCATACCCCCTTTCCTTTGTTCTGCTGGGGTTTTTTCCATTCTTAAAAGAGATTTTTGCTCTTCTGGCAGTTTGGTTGGATTTTAAATTTCTCAGCAAACTATTTTATTCTCACAGGCAATATATTTTCTATCTTTACAAAGTTCTGCTGAATAGCTGGGTTTAAGCTCGAGCTTGGTTTTCCTCCCATTCCCCTGAATCCAGCAAACATTAAAATAAACACAAATTAAATAAAAAACCAAGAAAACAAACAAAACGTATACAGTTTTGTAATACCTGTGACAACATGAAAATCCTGAAGTTCAGGTGCTAAACAGATTTGTCTGTTTCATCTGAAAGATAGGAAAATGAGACTGAAGCAGAGTTCATGATTCACCCGAGACTGATGTTGTGGTATAAAAATATTTCTGTGGCATCGTAGGAGATGACACCATCTAAAAGCTTCATGCTTGTGTTTGCTTGGGTTTTGCTTTAGAAATACCAGTTCAGATACCTGTAGATTTAGAAAAATCAGCAGCTTTTTATAAGGAGAGTGTCTCAAAAGAGAATAAACATCTCGATGTGTCTAAATGTCTTCATTTCATATCACAGATGGCAGATGTTTTATTTGGTGTGAGCATGCAGCCAGGGATAGAGAAGGGTTGGACAAGCAGTTTAGAACAAAGGTTTTTAAACTTTTAAAATATTTATCTACCAAATAGAATTTAAAACAACCTATTTATTTTTAGATTTTGTGCATTGCATGGGAATATCTCACTTGATAGCATTAACAAGAAGATTTTCTCATTAAAGGTGTCTCAGTGGAATCTTTTGAAGGAATAGAAATTCTAGAATGAATATTGCTTTTGGCATAGCATGTGAAGGCATTCAATGTTACATATTTGAAGTAATGTATAGCACCTATTAGAAATAAAATTCTCTGTGGTATTCACAGTTTAATGCATAAATGCTGTGTTATTTCCATTTTGCTTGCTTGGTACATAAGAAAAATTTTACCTGGTTATATTCAAGTATTATATGACAATTTTAGCTGGATGGAGAATATTAACTTTTTTTTAGTCCCTTAGTTTATAATCACAGCCTAAACTCTAAATGTAATCCACTGTATTTCATAGTTCTAAAGAATATTTAGATAGTCTGGAAGATCAAAATTAATGCCAAATAACTTGGTTTGATTTGTCTGTACCAGTCTAGGAGAACCATGGTGAGGGCACCACAGCAAAAACCAGACTACAGCAGTTCTAGAAAAGCTGGAGTTACAGTCCATGAATGACTGTGGTAGAAAAGTGAAAAGCTAAAAAGTTTTCATTTTATCACCTTCTCAAAAGAGAAAATATGCTTAAAATTCAGCTCTGTACTAGATTTGGTAAAGCTGTGTGTGCAGGGTTGCTAAAGAGGCTGAGAAGGGCAATCTAATATTGCATTCATACTGAGGTTTGTACACTGGGCTTTGCTTCATAAATAATGTGAATTTGGGCAAGTCAAAGTTCAGCTATCAGAATTTTCAGAAGTTGGAAAATGAAATTTTCTCAGATTAGATTAAAAGGATAATTCAGATAATGCAAGTATTTTAATTCAGGCAAACACAATGTACAACTGACATTTGTTTCTAGTGCAGTGCCATTATGATAAGGTCAATAAACGATGGGTCCCTTTCATTAGTCTCAAGCCAGACACTATAAAAAAAAATAGGAAAATAAGTTGTAAAGAGAAGGAAATGCATTTCTGAAGCACCTAACGAATTTACTTTGACCTTATGCAATATGGATGTAGTACTTTTTATAGCAATTTTTTTTCTTAAATTTCAGATTGTAATGGTGTTGTGGTTTAAAAGTTATTGGAAATTAAGCAACTTACTCAATGGTCCCAAATCTTCTGTCCTCCCTAGCCCCTTTCCCCCAGGGAAGGGAGAAGGGATGGGGAGGAGAACCAAAGTAAAACTTGTAACAACACAACAGTTTAATAATTGAAAATAAAATACAGGTATAATGGTAAATTAGAATAATAATGGTGATAGTAAGAAGCAAAAACAAGTGATGGACAATGAAGTTGCTAACCAATACCAGACTTGCCTTCCCAACCCCAAATTGTTCCCCCTTCCATATACCACCCCTCAGTTTATATACTGGGCATATTTTATGGTGTGGAATGGCCCTTTGATTAGTTCGGATCACCTGTTCTGGCTGCTCTCTCTCCCAGGTTTTTTGGATCCTCAATGGCAGAGCATGAGACAAGAAAAAAAAGTCCTTGACTTAGGAGAAACACAACTTAGCAAAACCCAAAACATCAGTGTGTTATCAACCCCATTTGCATTCTGAATCCAAACCACAGCCCTGTAACCTCTACTGAGAAGAAATTAACTCTGTCCTAGCTGAAACCAGGACAAATGGTAAGGACAACTTTTCTCAAGTGGAAATTTTAATGTTCCTTATCCCAGGCCGAGCTAAGATTTTTGAGTGACTTTCTTTTTCCATTGTTATACCTTAGTGTATGCAGTAAGACACTGCAGTGTTTCTGAATTTTCCAAGAATGCAATTTTTACTGAAGTCATTGAAATATTACTGCAGTGATTTCACAGTTGACAAATTAGCAGCCACATTCCCAGACCTAACTTGTGTTGAATGTGCATTACATTTGGGATTCTGCTCGCTTTTAATTAGTAAAATTTTCATACAGGAGGAGTAAACAAGAAACCTACAGAGAATGTTAGCAGCTTATATTTCCAATAGCATGCAGCTATGTATAAATATGACATGATCCATCCACTTTCCCTATGGAGAAAATATTTGTAATTGTCAGGATGATTGATGTTGAAGTAATAATCAGGTTTGCTTTCTTGCAATTTCAGAGAGAAGCTATAATTACAAGTGACAAATACTTTGGAATTGACCCGACTGTCTTTAAAAACTTCCATAAGTAATCTCAGTGGGAGAGGCACATGCTAAGGGATTATTTCAGTTTGAAAAGGAAGGAATTTTTCTTTCACTGTTCACTGTACAGTGTATACTCTACACTGACAATAAATAATGGGGATTATTTCATTGTGGCATTTTCAGATATTTACACAATGGTTTGAAAAGTGGTTGTGAAGAAAGAGTGGTAGACACACTAATTTACTTGCTAAACAGTTCCATCAGGCTTTTATTGAGCTTTTCTTATTCTTTTTAAGATATAGGAAGTGACAGTTTCATCTCAAGATTTTGCATCAGAATAACTGCATTTGTAAGAAATCTCTTTATCTTGTACATTTTTGTCTTTCATTCCATAAAACCTTATATACTCTAAGTCCTTTTTTATTTGAAATTTCTGTCAGACTGCTCATTTTCAACTCAAACAGACACACGTGGTGCAGGTTATTCATGGCCAAGTACCTTCTCTGAGTGATATATTTCATTTATAATTGAAACTTTCACTTAGCAGATAAAAAATTAGAATACAGCCTGCACCCACTCCAGATATGGTCCAGCCCCTCTGCTCAAGCAGGATTCCTTTAGAGCTGGTTACTCAGTACCAGGTCCGGGTGGCTTTTGAGTATCTCCGAGGAAGGAGACTCCACAACCTCCCTGGGCAATCTGGGACAGTGGTCAGTCTCTCACAGGGAAAACAGTCTCCCTTTATGTTTCAGGTTGGGCCTCTTGATGTGAGGTGATAGATAAATTTTTGCAGAAAACAAAAGCAGAAATGTAATCATCACACCTATGACCTATAGATTAAAAAGTGACAAAAAAGGCCAATTACTTGCTGAAAACTTTGTAGTCTAAGTAAATGCCTCTCTGTTGTCAGTTGACACCCTAAATGAATTTGTCCATGGGAAGTACTAGTGGTATGGTCTTTATTTCAAGAAACTTTTCCATCAAGCTTGCTTTTTGACTCCAGATCAAAAAGACAGAAAAAAGGTAGGCTTCTTTTCTTATATATGAGAGAGTATCATAACTCTGCACAGACCATGGCCTCTGCCTTTTTACCTTCTAGGTGATATATCTTTAGTTTATGCAAATGCTCATTCTTACACCCACTTCTGTAGCACTGTACTGCTTCCCACCAGCCTGTCTGCAGCAGCTGCAGACTGATGTAAAATGATTATTTGGACTGTGTGTGCCCATGTCATAGTGTTCCGCGATTTCTCTCTGTCTTTTTATTTCCAATAAAAAACCCTGTTACATTCCAGCCCCCACCCACAATCTCCAACATACTAAAGTGGGTTGTGGATTAAATACAGCCTTCAGTAAAATTGGTTTACTGTCAATTCCAAATTTACTTCCTGTTGTGTTCGTCTCCAGGGATGGTGTCTGCACAGGACTTGGGGGGGTTTAATGCAGCATTTCAGGGTCTTGGTTCTGCTTTGTTAGCTCCAAAGGGGTGTGATATATGTAACAAAGACTGAAAGCCATTAGAGCCCCACATTCTGTTGACAGTACCATTTTACACAGTAGCTTATTGCCTGAATGTTATCTTTCAGGAGAGTAGGAAGCATCATTGATTTTAACTTGACTTTTCTTTTGTTCAGCTTAGCAAACAGACATTGTGAAAAAAGCCTCACAGCTTTATCTAAAATTCTTTTCTTTAAATGCCACAAATGATTGAGTCAGGCCCAAAATATAGCCCTCTGTGAAAAATGGATGCAGTACCATAGTGTGAGTATGGCTGTTGAGGGAGTTTCCCTTAGACTTGACTAAAATATTTAATTTAAAAAATCAGATGAATTCTGACACTGTTGAAACCTCTGAGACAGCAGTATTTTACTGTTTCATAAGGACTGGTGAATGCAATTCACAAGTATCATTTTCATTTGTCCTAGATCTGCCAACCTCCCTTCTGCTAAGCCTTTCTGTCATTAAACTCCTATTCCTATCACGGCTGCAATCAAAATAAAAGGCTAAAAAGTGCTTTTCTACAGAAATGTAAACTAGATTTTTTTAAAGCTCTCTTTTTATTTTGGAAGTGGGCATTAGCTGTGAGCAAGAAGATGATAAGTGGCAGGGATCTTACAAACAGCTCACAGCATTGTGAGGAGTGTGACCAGTGGCTTCATTTCTGCAGGGTCCTGTCCTATGACGTGGTTTTGCCAAAACATGGGTGGACCAAAAATTCTAGAGGGGTTTTCGTTGTGTTTGCATGTTACTTTCCCTCTTGGGTTTAAATCTACATTAAAATCAGTTTGAGAGGCTGTAAGGACTTAAAAGATCATGCTTGCCTGTCTCAAACACAGTTACCACAGAAGGACTTTGCTATGAGATGGGTACAAAATGGAGTGATAGGATGTTGCTGACTCCAAGTCTGGTGAGGTTCTGGCTATCACATCCTGAGTAATGCATAGCGGATAAATTCCCACTATGGCAAGCTTTGTAAAAAAGTAACTGCTCATCTATGACCACCAAAGCTACTCCCTTAATTTAGTTTAACCAAAAGAATAAGAGAACAGTGCAGCAATTAATCATTAGTCCCTTTGTTTGCTAAAATGTGTAAATGGTCATACAAATCAGAAGAAACAGGTATAATGAAGATTGGTTATTAAAACAATTAAATGTAAGCACTTTGTCCATTTGTTTGATATCCTTAGGCTGTGATAATTCTAGTGTGTGCAGCTACTTTACTATTTAATGCTAAATCATTTTAAAGAATGGATTGATTGATCTATTGATGTTTATAGCAAGGTAAGGATTAAAATACTCTGCTTGACCGATTAAGGATTTTCTGTCTCATTGGGGATCTCTGAATATATTAAGTAAAATGAAAAACTGATGAAAATTCCCCTCTCATGTCTTCTCTAACCACTGAGTTTATCCTTAACTTTTCTTTTGTTTTGTGACTCTAGTCTTTCTCTCATTTGCTCTTCCTCATAGTATGAAGCTAAAATGTTCCAGAACATCTTTAGCTTTAAAAGTATTCAACATTGGTTTAATGCATCAGCCAGATAAGCCATCAATTACTCCGGCGACATTAATCCCATTTTCTTTAAGAGAAATGGGGAGTAATAATCTATGAAATCAGGCTGTCATCTTACCTTCTTTTAACATGGCATAGATTTTCAGCCTATATTTAACATCATTCTCTGTGTTTATGTGGTGTCCAGTCTTCAGACAAGACATCTTGTCGCTATTAAAAGAGTTCAGAGGTGTTACTTTCTGACACTGTAGGACTGATCCTTTCAGTGTTTTTTCTGGGATTTTCTAGGGTGGGAGTAATTGTTCAGAGGATTTGTCTGACCGTTGAGTGTTGGTATAAATTAGTCATGCTTTGTTTCTTTGTATTTTATATGAAAACACTTGGAGGGCCATAAAGTTTGAGGAAGTTTTAAATTAGCATACAATCATAGAATATACTGAGTTAGAAGAGGTCCATCAGGATAATTGATTCCAGCTCCTGGTTTTGCACAGAACACCCAAAAAGTCATTCTATTTGCCTGAGAGTGTTGTCCAAATGCTTCTGGAGCTCTGTCAGGTTGGTGCTGTGACCACTGCCCTGGGGAGCCTGTTCCAGCACCCAACTACCCTCTGGGTGAAAAAAATTTCCCTGATATCCAACCTAAACCTCCCCTGAGTCAGCTTCATGTAATTTCGTCGAGTTTTGTCACTCATCATGAGATTGAGGAGAAATTTGGCACTGTTATAAAGTTTTGGGTTCAAGAAATATGTTAGAAAACACCTGTGAAGTTCATCTATGTGGTATCATTGCACAGGCATCACTGTGCAGATATTGCCTCAATACCAAACTTTTTATGGGTGAAAAACACCATTCCCTGTATTTTGTCGATTTCTATTCTGTTTGAGACCAAGAAATTTAAATTCAGAGTATGTACTTTTCATGACATTGTTGCAGTTTTTTTGATCCATTTCATTGCTAAACTTCTTACTGCTCAAACTTGCTTACTATTCAAACTGGCCATTTTCAAACTGTTTTATAAGCTTCAATGTTACTGGATGGACTACTGTAGATAAGAAATTCTTAGTGCTATCTTACTGGGATGTTGATACCATGGAATCATTTTGCGCTCCCTATCTAAACAGCATGGATTTTTTTCTCACACTGTTCCTGCTTTTTTTCCTTGTAAGTTCTTTAATTCACTGACAGTTTAACTGATCAGTGTGACAAAAATTTGGTTTAACCACTGACTCTTAAAAATGCTATAGGCTGAAGCAAAGCATCTTTTCAACAGCTCATGGAGAAGTGAGATTAAAAGCAATCAAAGAACACAGATATTTCTTGACTTGGGGGTATGTTTGAACACATGGAGCAGAAAAGGCTCATACAAATCTAGTTAGGTGAAGAGATTAGTTTCCACAAACCCACAAAAAGCACTATAAATGAAACTGATATGTCTGAATTTGGAAGTTTCTTTGAAGTTTGTTTCATAAAATTAGTTTTCCACCTTACAAGGTATTTTCAACTGTCAACACTCCTGCACGTTTTTATTTCCTGTCAGGACCATGATATCACTGCCATGAATCAAGGGCATGCAGTGGTGATGATCAGAAAGAGCTCAGCCAGAAAAGTCCCTGTGTTACAGGGCATGGGCAGCTATCACCTGAGAACATGTGGATTAATGGTGGAAGCTTCATTGCTTCAGTGGCTGACAGAGAAAAAATGATTTGGCAGTTAAACACTAGGAGAGAATCTTGTCCTTTCTTGAATGCATTTTCTCCTTTTTGAGCTGTAGAATGTCAGAAAAGCTAAAAGCAGACAGAAGGATAAAAATAGATATGTGGGTGACTGTATATACTCTCTTTTCAAGTTCTGTTACATGATAGCACTAGCAAGCTGGTGTAGGTTTATTAACACTAATATACACAACTATGTGTGCATTCCTTCTTTGCAAGAAATAAGAGTGGTTTAGATCCCTCCTACCAAAAGAATTACACACACAAACATATATATATAAATAAAATAAAATCAAAATATTTTCCATTGCCTTGAACTCTGAGAACTTTGCTGCAAATTATCTCCTATTACATTCTCTTTCTGCTTCTGCCTACCTCCTATTTTAGGTGATATCTTAGCTTGTTCTCTGCATCTTGTGCTGGAAGGATATTCCCTAGCATGTGAGGAAGGTCATTTGAACTGTTACCCATCAAGGACAGTGTGTGGAAGTCGCTCAAATTCCTGAGACCTCCTGGGCACAGCATTGAGCTGCCTCAAACCCCAATCTCTTGATGCAGAAGTGTGACAGCAACTTAATTTGAGGGATACCATATGAAATTGGGTAATATTTCCTTTTTTACTCTCTTATTAGAGCTGTCAGTTCTTCAAGTTGATACTTTGACCTTGCCTTTGTTCCTTTTTAAGAGAAAATGCTCAAAAGTTCGTCTCCTTTACACTTTCTCCATTTTCCTCTCCTGCATACACAGGTAAGGCTGAGTCTAGCCCAGCCAGAAAAATCCACTTTTTATGCATTTTTCTTGCCACAGACCAGACACTGTTGCTGCAGTACAGAACCAATTTCACCCTTGTCAGGTAAAATAATTTACTGCTTAATTAAAAAGTAGTCCAATGTAGATCTTCCAAATAAAACATGCAAATTGCAATGCCATCCTTACCTTTTAGACTTTAGGCCAAGGCCACTTCCCACCTTGAAAAATAGTCTTCCTTCCTTATAATTGTCTTATTTATCCAGTGTCCTAAAATGAATACAGGATGCTACTGCTCTCAGCAAAGCTGTTTTTACTTTAATGCCAATGCCAGCCAGCTCAAATTTGGAAGCCTAAAAAGAGATTTTTAGTCTCAATCTCCTTGTTTAGAAGGGCTGAGATTCTAGGCAATACCAACTAAAGCCTTTTACCTCTCATTACTGCATATATATTTTTCCATATAATTCTAGCAAAAGTTTTTTTTTCGTCCAGTTTTTGGACAGTTAGTACTGTCCAAAAAGAAGCAGAATTCTGTGAAGAGGTTTTTGAGGTCACATGTGGCCGATAAACCATATGGAAATATGTTTAAAAAACAGAAAGGAAACACACAGAAAAGCTGTTAAAAAAGATAATAATAATTTACAATGGTCTAAATAAAATTTATTTTACTCTATTATCATCTACAGATTATCTATATTATGGAAGACAATGGTCTCTATCTGAGATTGAATATAAGCTGATTTCCAAAGTATTATTTCCAAGAACTTTTACAGTGTTATAGGTCCCATGTAGTGAATACACAAGATTTCCACATAGGGACATTAACATAATATGATGTTTCCCCAAGATCACTTTTTATACCCCTTCTACACATGATTCTATATGATCATGAGCAAATCACAACATTTTTTGCTGTGCTCTGAACTGAAGGATATATCAGAGAAGTCCTTCCAACCTTAATTATCTCTTTATTATATAGTTGTATCTTGAGGCAATTTGATTTTGCCCTGCCAAAGCAGTCTAGCTCATTTTATGTGAGGTTAGATGGACACATGATCCTGAATTGCAGAGATAATAAGACTAATATAAGGTAATATTTATGGAAAATAAACTCCTTTTTATCCAAGCCAATAAAATATAAAAATTGTATATTACACTTTAACATTAAATTTTAATTTTTTCCCAAACCCGGGCCTTATGAACTTTGGATTAGTTTCGTTTTTGAAAGTAATGTGGTATTTTTGAGCTTCACTGTTTCTATAAAATAGTGCAATGGCCTGGTGTTGCAAAGTAAATGTGTATTTATGAACTAGTAATAGCAACTAATATAGTGGAAAGTCCTTGAGGAGATTAATAATTCTGTAACAGGATTTTAATAATGGAAAGAAAAGATGGCATAGGATTATGTATTTAATAAGGAAGATAAAACCCAGACCTGGATGTCTTCTTATTGGGTGAAAACTTATGTTCCCTGAGTCGATTTGAATCACAGAATCAGAGAATGGAACAGGTTGGAAGGGACCTCAGTGGGTCATCTGCTCGAGCAGGGTCTTCCCAGAGCACACATGGCACAGGATGGTGTCCCAAAGGTTCTTGAATATCTCCAGTGAGGGACACTCCACACCTTCTCTGTGCTTGGCCACTGCACTACACAGTAAGGAACTGTTCAGGTAGAACTTCCTATACATCAGTTCCTGGCCACTGCTTCTTGTCCCATTTAGAGTTCTTGGAAAGAAATAGGAAGTGACAATGTAATCCAAACAATGTCCATGGACATCTGTAATGGATACATGCAGACCAGAGGGGATTTAAAGCTGAGTTGACAAGTTCTTACCTTTTCTATGCATCACTACCAAGCTTAATGTTTTCTGATGGAAAGCTTTCCTTTCTGAATTTAATAACGTTTAATGAAATCTTCTCTTAACAAGAGTATCATGCCAACTGCTCAAAAGAGAAGCAAAGCAAAACTTACAGATAAATACTATGGAATCACAGCTCATGCAAAGTTTCTATCTCACTAAAAGCTGATCCAATATGTTCATTCTGGGTGAAATTAGGCCTTTGTTTACTCTCACACAATAGTAGTTCTTTGAAGTTATTTGCACTGATGTCAGAACAGATTTTGGCCAACTCTTAAAAAAAACCAAACAACAAAACCCAAACTAATTATATATATATGTATATTTATTTTATAGATTTATTTATATATGCAATCCATTAAAGGAGATTAAATAGAGTAGGATGACCAGTAATGTTTTTTTGTTATTCGGTCTCTTCCTTTTCCATTGACTGTTCTTATGTATGTGTACCATACATTCCCAGGTTCTGGTTTATGCAGGTTATATGTGGCATAAAATGTCATTAAAGGTGGTAGGTCTGCATATTCATCTAATAAATAATAACTAATATTATATTATACTATATATATATGTATGTAATATCAATACAGAGATAACTGATATAAATAGAAAAACTCTTTGGTTTATATTCTGATATTGTGATTTTAACAAGCCAACAAAGTTTGTGATAGGTTATTCTCCTTAACAGACATGAAAAGCAATTATTATCATGTTACATATTGCGTAAAATATTCAGTCTTCTTTGACAGGAAAATCTGTACTATGTGGGCATGGAAAAAATAATAATTAAAAATAAAATCTAAGACCCTACCTGCAGTGCTCCAGCTCTGGAATCTCCAGCACAGGAAGGACATGGAGCTGCTGGAGTGAGTCCAGAGGAAGGACACCAAGATGATCTGAAGGCTGGAGATTCTTCTCCTGCAAGAAATGGGTGAGAGAATTGGGATGGTTCAGTCTGGAAAGGAGAAGGCTTTGGTTTGACCTAATTGTGGTCTTAGAGTACCTGAAGGGAACTTACAGCAAGATAGAGAATGACTTTAACAAGAGCACGAAGTGACGGAAAAAGGGGGAATGGGTTCAAGTTGAAAGAGAGTAGGTCTAGATTGGATATTAGGGAAAAATTCTTTACTGTGAAGAGTTTGAGGCACTAGAACAGGTTGCTCAGAGAAGTTGTGGATGCCCCATCTCTGGGGCATGATTCTATAAAAAAATTGATCTGACATATACTTATTTTTTTGTATATGCTCCAGTCACTTTATGAGAACAACCAGGTTGCAAAATGCTGTCAGAGATGTCATCTTTTCTTGAACTGAAACCTCTGTCCTTGGTGGCCCCTTTCCGGTTGCAGTGCAGTACAACACAGTATAACTACACTGCAGCTACAGCCACTGCCACTGTGAGCTTAAAATGTACTGAAAGATTTTATTTTTCATACAGTGTGGAATCTGACAAAAGAGTATATACATTTCTCTCAAAGAAAGAAACATGTTTTATATATGAAATTGTAAATCACTAGTATTTCCGTTAAATTTTAATGAATTCCAATAGGGTACAGACTGCATAAAGCACTTTAAACCATTTCTCTGTACATTTGGAAAAATGTAAATAGATAGGTCTTTACTCTGACTCTGTATTTTAGTTATTTAATAAAGTTTTCATAGGTAAAAATTTATGCAGGAAAATAAACTTATTTTGGAATAAGATGGCAAAGCCTCAAAACATATCTTTACAAGTCAGACCAGAGGGAGATTGTTTATGTATATGCTGAGTAGAAAGAACATACAAATGAGTTATTGCTGATAGGAAAATGGCTCAGCTTGTTAAAAGGTAAAAGCAGAATTGTTCTCAATGCAAAGTGCTGTAGGAACACTTACAGGCAAACAACGTGTGCTTGATGCCATTCCTGAGGTAGATAATGACCCTGTAGTGGCCATGAATCTCCTGATAAGACAGGCTTAAACAGCTCAGCATGGCCTAGTTTATATTTGAAATGAGTTCAGGGCACTATTTCTTTGAACCTTTGACTCATTTCCAATGAAAATATTTCCAACAGTTGTACACAGTCCTCCCCACTGTTCACCTGTGCTTTCACTGATGGTCAAAATTCCAATGGCCTTTAGACATTGTCCAGGTTGAGCTGCTCACAACAGAAAAGGATTCAATAGGAAAATAAGTATATCAAGCAGTTTGAATTTCAACAGCTTTGAAATTGATCTGTTTTTTCCCAGCCTTCTTATTTGAATAATTTAAAATAAATAAAATAAATTAGGAATACCTTTTAGGCAAAGGAGACGTGTTGTAGAGGTTGATATCTAGTAAGCGAATTTTTAAACTTTTTTCATTTGCATATTGAAAAAAGCAGTTGCAAAATGCTGCAAAAGACTGGAAAAGTAGACTATGTTCTACTTTTTCAGCTTCCTATCTAGCATTTACATGCAGAGGGTCTATTCCTATGTAACCAGCAATAATAAAAAGTTTGGCCTACTAGATGAAGGGGAGAGCAATGGATATTGGCCACCTGGAATTTAGAAGAACTTTCAATGCTCTGTCCCATAAAATCCTTACAGAGAAGCTGTGAATAGTGTGGAATAGAAATCTGAGTATTAATCTTGTTAACATACATAAATACTACAAAAGAATATGCAAAGAGGATGAACCCAGGCTCTCTTATGGTGCCTAGGGAAAGGACCAGAGGCAATGGACAAAAACAGAAACACAGGAAATTTCATCTGAATATCAGAAAACTCTTTTACTGTGAGGGTTGCTGAACACCTGCATGGGTTACCCAGAGAGGTTGTGGAGTCTCCATCCGTGGATATGCTCAAAACCTGTCTTGACATGGTTCTGGTCAGCTGGTTTTGTAGGAGGTTGGACCACAGGTTCCTGCCAACCTCAATCATTCAATGTTTTTCCATGATGCAGGAATGAAAAAAAATCCACTAGAACATGAGTACAGTCACATATACAAGTGTTTTCCATTTCACATAACAGGAAAAGAATAGAAAGAACACTTTGTAGAAGTTGTCTATGTTTCAAATATTTCAAAAGTAGAAATAGTTGGTTATGCTTTTTTGCTTGCTTGCTGGTTTTTTTTTTTTTTTTTTTTTTTTTTTTTTTTTTTTTTTTTTTTTTTTTTTTTTTTTNTTGTTTGTTTGTTTGTTTGTTCTTTTATATGCAAAACCAATCTCCATGGAGCTACAGTGCATATTAAGGCTAAGGTACATGGTACATGTGAAAGGATAAACATAGCAGGAGGAGGAATGAGGGCTTTGTGTGTTCTAGACTTCCCATAAATGAAGAGTTGTTCATTATACCTTTAAAAGCATCCATAAAAATTTTTCTTTGGATATCATGAAAGGCTTTATTGTTCTTTGAGGAAGACTATGCTTTTCATAATCATGCTGGTAATTACCATCATACTTAGCAGAATTCCATGGTTCCTTAGCAGAATACTGCACCCTTTATGACAATCCAGTCTATCCCTTACAGCAGATGACTCCCAAAGCATGATATACAAGAGGAGCCAAGAGACCCTTCACTATGAAAAATAGTTCCCAGATACGTTGCCAGACTCAAAAATGAGAAAGAATAGATTTGTTGCTCTGTTTCTTTAGAAAGCAATAATAAAAGGACGATGTATCTATGTCTCAAAAAAATAAAGTTTATCCCTTTCTGAATTTGAAACATCAAGTGAAGTATGAAAGAAATTCAGCCATGTCTGTAATTAAAAATAAATAAATAAATTAAAAAGTCTATCTTTGTTTGTTTTCAAGTGTGGTATGGAGAAACATATTTAGCAACCAGCCACAAGGCAGTAAAATTGATTTCTGGTTTATCTGGTATAGCTCTGAGTCTCTCACTGAGCTGGGAAATAATTGATTGCTTGAAGCCTTGTAGCGGTAGTTAAAAATTGATAAATGCTAAAGCCAGTACAGTGTTTTATAGATTCTCAAGAATTGTGGGGCCTCCATATTTCTTCCTCATCACCAGCTCTAGATCATGTGGTGAAATTTAAAAGACGCTTCATCTTACCCTTCGTAAATTATATTCAGGAAATCTAAGACCTTTTACTGTAGGAGAGAATGCAAAATCTTTAGTCACATAGCACTGATGAGTAACATACAAAGCCAAGCATGTTTTTGCAGGTTAACCTACTGGTTTAGATCAGCTGTCTGGATTACAGTAAAAACCTGCAAAATGTCTATATCAGTAATCACTGTTTGTTAAATCAATGTTTAGAAAAATTATTGGTATTGATGGCTACGTTTGTAAATAAATAAAACTGCTGTACTAAATAAAGAAATAAACTGCTGTAAAAAAATCAGTATCAGGTCCCATTTGTCAAATAAATGCCTAAAGTTTTCCTTATTATAAGTTTCCTTTATTAGTGCAGGAAGTTGGCTTTATATACCAGCTGTCTTTTATACTGGGGCACATGTTCTGGTGCTATATGCACCTCAATACAAATTATCACAGCTTAGTGATGTTTCTTCCACATCAAATTAGTAAATAAATATCTTAGTTTCATAGTCATTCACTAAAATAGGAAAAACAATAACTGAACGAATTAATTATTGAGGCAAATTTTACTACTAGTTCCTCGACTGAATAGAAAATACAGAAGGCAACAGAACTCAGCCTCCTACACTTATATTTAGAGCTAGAGCTCAATTTAGTTATTTGCTGACTATTTTGCTAAGCAAACAAAAATATTTTAAATTGTTTCCGTAAACTCAGCAACTCAGCACTCAGCTTCAACATTGCTGGCTACATCTGGGATCAAAATGCAGTTTTCCTTTGCAGATGCGTGAGACAGGTGATTAGCATCAAATGAGTGTGTTTATTCATGAAAATCCTGCTTTTTAAGGCTTTTGGATGAAGCTGATCTCCAAGTCAGACCACCTCTTGCATTACAGAGTTCATAACATTTTACATGGCAATGCTTGTAGCAAACCCAATGGCCTTGGGAGCACTGCAGTGTATCGCTATTTTTCTTGTCAGCATTATTAATGTTTTAGAAGAGCTAATGTGATGAAGACTTGAAACATAATTACAATAATGATGGAATTAAATCCTTGTCCTCCACTTGCTCCTTCATTCTCTACTTTGGGACTGTTTTATCTACTGGCTTGAAAAAGAGGATAGAGAGTGAAAGAAATACAGGCAAACACAATCATATTCAGAAGGAGTTGCTTTCTCACCAAATCACATGGCACTGAAAACACTCTAATTAAAATGTCCCTGGGAGGAGTGATTTTATATTTTTATGAGGTTCTTCTTCCCCCATTTCACCTCCAAATCATACTGGGATGTCATCTGGAGCTCCAGTAGAATTGTAGAGTGTGTGAAGTCTCAGCCTCCTCCTTTTCCTGCAGTGTCTTCTAACTCAATTAGCTTCAGTACTCCAGTTTCAGTGGTGCTGGCAAAACAGATATTAAACACGCAGCTTTGCAGCTAAAAGTGCTACATTCTCCTCATGCAAATAAGTGCATGTGTGTGGTTTCATCAGCTTGTGCTAGGTGAGGTATTTTAACATAATCAGCATTACCTAGACTCGAAGGTATGGTGATGGCTTGTCACCATGAGTTTCTTGCTGAAGAATGTTAGTGTTGCTTTTAAAAATGCATAATTCTATATGTATCAAATTAAATTAAGTTATATACATTAATGGAATTCCCTCCAAAAGGCCAGAGACTTTTGCTTGGCCCAAACAGAATTTAGATGCTGAGAGGTAAGTTACACTCAACCTCTTTGGTCTTTGCATGCCCTGAAAAAATATTTCTTTGAACAGTTTTTAAACATGATAATTTTGAATTATCAGAAATCTAATGTCTTTTACCCAATCCACTGATTTTGTATTGGCTGTGTTTTTGAAAATACACTGGGAAAAAGTGGCCCAAATTGAACAGGAAGGTTCTGATTTCCTGTTTCCATCTTTCTTCAGCTTTTAGGGCTTCAGTGGGTGAACAGTTTTATAGGTGGGACACATTCACATGCAATGCTGTGCTTAAACATATATTACACCCCCAAATGCAATACTGTGTTGAGATGATGTGCAAACCCTGCATGTAATTCATCTTCATAATGTTATATCCCATTAAAACTACACAAGTAATAGCATAGGATATAAAACAAACAAGCAAGCAAAAAATATTTTTTTACTGCAGAAATCACGTGCAAGTTAATAAGCAGTTTGTGGGAAGAATCTTCTGATTTTTTAAAAAATCTTTTAAAAAACTTTAAAAGTAGTCAAATTTGTAACTGTCAGAAAAAACCCAACTGAAAGATAAGCAGAGAACCATCAGTTCCTTCTCAAATCTCTAAGTTATGTCTTTATCTAAAAAGAAACATGATGAATCATCACATTTGCACAGTTCTTTTCTTTAAATATTTTCCATTTCTTCACAATTCAGATCACTCTGTTGCAATAAGAATATATTGTCATTTTGTGACTTAAAGTATTGCCATATAATATGACAGCATCTTTCATTATGGAATCTAATTTCATTCTTTTGAATTTAAATTACTTTTCCTTACTCATTACGTGTCTTTTCTGTAGCTTTCATTATAGGCATTTTTCTTTTGATAATTCACAAACATCCATAACTTCTGATAACTTTGTCTCCAAGGACAGAAAGATAAATAGGGTATCCTTGAATAGTTGTAATCTTCTTGATCTTGAAAATGCTACTATATATTATGATGGGTGTTTAGAAGCATACAAACAGGAAAAAAAGCTGATTAATTGCTCTTTAAACAGAACTAGCATTAGAAATACAGATAATATCGAATAGAGAGCTAAAATGTTCAAGTAGCTGTCAAGCATGTTTCCAAACAATATTTAAAATTTGAATTATGGTGTGTTATAAGATCCCACAAACAAATGTCTTAAAAAATACTTCATGTTTCATCTGAAAAAGGGGAGAAGTGGTAAAAACCAACAACAACAACAACAACAAAACTTATTTGAGCTGTGAACTCTATAGAACAACAGGATTGTTGGATTATCCTAACTAATGTGGTAGGAGATCCACTTTGTGCCACAGCCTGACGACCCATGTGGCACATGGGAAACAAGTGGAAGGTACCACCACCACATGGGTTTCTGCAGTGTCCTGCTGGTCCTTCTTCACCCTACAGTGTGATGGAGGAGGAAGGATCAACACTCTCACCATTAGCTGAGTAATTTTTTTGCTCACAGGTGCACAAGTAATGAGTTGAAAGTTACAAGTTATGAATTAGAAAACTTACAAATTAGAAAGTACGTGAATGAATTAACAAGGAGATGAACTAGTTAATTCACATTAGACTAATCTTTACAATTGGAATTCAGCCCTTGTTTGGTGTGTTTACTTTCTTTCCTAATTAACTCATACAATAAAGATTAATTTCACAGTATACAATATCCAGTAAAATCAAGAGATCCAACAATCCTGTTGCCCCTTGGAGTTCACAGCTTGAATACACTTTGTTGTTTTTTACCACTTCTCCCCTTTTTCAGATGAAACATGAAGTATTTTTTAAGACATTTGTTTATGGGGTCTTGCAACAAAGCATGATTCAAGTTTTAAATATTGTGTGGAAACATGCTTGACAGGTACTTGAAAATTTTAGCTCAACTATTCGAAATTATTTTAATGCAGTCTTCTAGATTCACAGAAGTACAGACTACTTAAGTGGTCAGTGGGGTGGGCTAAAAACCAGCTAAACTGTCAGGGTCACAGGATGGTGATGAGTGGCATGAAATCCAAGTGGATGTCAGTAACCAGTGGTGCACCCCAGGGAAGGGTCAGTACTATTTAACTATTGAAGGCCAGTACTATTTAACATCGTCATAAATGCCTTGGGCAGAGCACACTCTCAACAAGTTTGCAGATGGTATAAAATCAGGAGGAATGGTCAATACACCAGATGGATTCACTGCTACGCAGAGGGGTGTGAACAATCTGGAGAAATGGACTGATCAGAATCTTCAGCAAAGGTTCAGAACTCCAACAGAGGCAAATAAGAACATCCTACTGCAGTGGATGAGTTATCTCATGCACCTGGGCAGGCTGGTTGGAGAGTAACTTTGCAGAAAATGACACAGGGGTCCTTGTGGAGGCCAGGTTGCAGAGAAGTCAGAAATATACCCTTGGGGCAAAGAAGTGCAAGAACCTACATTAGACAGAGCACTGCCAGCAGGTCAAAGCAGGTGTTCTTTCCATTCTACTCCATGTTAGAGCATAGTGCTATAGGTGGCCATGAGGAGATATTCTATGTGATGCACGTCTATAGGAGTAGGGTTCCTGGGGAGCTTTGCCTCTTCTCTGAGCTGGACAAATATGTGCCAGTAATGTTGGGTCTGTGCTGATAACCTTGCCTGCAAGGCCAGGTGTGCAGTGACAGCCACAGCCACACGGTCATCAGCTTCTGTAGATGATGTCCATAGATGACAAATTCAAATAGAAAAGGTTTTCTCCTCAAGGCACTATCTGTTTTTAAAAATCAAGAACTTAAAACAATGACATAGCAGTGTCTTTTTTTGGTTTTCTTTTTGGTTTTGGTTTTGTGGGATTGTAGTGCAAATTAGGTTTCTCACTAGGACTTATGACTCTGTATATTTTGGCCCTAATTTGCTGTCCTGTGAGAAATTCACTGCAGATTATAGAGCTTTCAGACTGGGCCCATCTCCATAATGTTTAGTAAGGAAAAAAACACATTTAGAGATGCAGAATGGCAAGTAAATATGACTGCTTCAAAAACCCCCAACTCCATCAGTTTCTTTTTATGGACTGTTACATTTTTCTTTGAATTCAATATTTTTATCACTACCAGAAAGATTTTTAGTGCTGAAAATGAAATATAGGAGTAATTCTAAAACACTGGGGTTTGGGAGAATGGCCACATTGGTAATTACCCATAAGCCTTCACTACACAGCAAGAAATGTTTCTGATTTATTTCCATTGCTTAGAAAAATCTAGAAAGCCTGTACAGTGCAACATGCCCTGATATCAGCTTTACCTCAGCAACCTTACTGAAGCTTAACTTAATGAAGTAATAAATTCAGAAATGTGTTTCTGCATGCATTTGTCTCATAGATTTATTATACATAAATCCACTTATAAAATGCATTGGGATACAAAGTCAACACTGCAGAAACTTCTTAAATACTGATGCATGTATTACAGTCTCCATTACCAATAATATATAGAAGGTAGAACATTTACTTTAATGATGATGAACAGAGGCTAGACACAGACTGACTGATCTATGTGTAATTCTCAATAGCTGCTAAAGGAAAAAAAGATATTTCCTCTATATAAGAGGCAAATAATATTATATTAGTCCATTATATTTGCTCTTGTTCCTATTTATCCTATATGGACACTATAGACTTAAAAGCATTTATGCAAATCTACTTATGCCAGTAGAAATAGCTTCATTGCATTGGATCAACCACTTCTGTGTGAAGAGTTTAGGGAAAATTGTGACTTGCTTAAAAAGAATAGAACATTGCCGCTTACATTTCTGGAATTCTACACTGGCAGCCTGGGCACACTGTATAACAAATTATGCTTTAGTTCATAAAGCATGGCTTTGCATATAAAAATAAGACTCTCATAGGTTTTAAACTTCACACTTGAAGTTAAGAATGCCAGTAAAAGTGTAACAATGATCTCAGCTGTGAGAAATCCTGTCAGTAAAACTACCACAATACCCAACAAAATTTTACTCATCACCTTGAGGAGCTCACCACTGTAAGAGAGCAAAATGTCTGTCAAGTTAATTTTACCTCAGTATCACCTGGACTTATATTAAGAGTTAAAGCTGATTCACAAACAACTGTTGCAATATTTGGGAACCTTCCCTTCCTATCACCTTGGGTTTTGTTTTTGTGAAGCTATTTCTGGCATGTTAGGATGCTCATGGTGCATTATGGGTTGTCATTTGAAAGGTTTCACTCATGGATGACAATGGGAAATAAAGTATTTAATATTGATTGAGGTAAAAACCATGATATTCAGACTTATGAGCCACTGAGATATCTCATAAATCTTTATCCATAAAGTCCCTACAGTATTCCTACTTAAGGCAGCCTTCCAGAAAAACCTGTCTGGGATGTGCTTTAGAACACTAGTGGAGGCTGGTTACTGCTGCAGGGTGTGCCTCCCACGTGAAAAGAAGAGCAGGAATAGGAATCCAAACTGCGAGAAGACTGCCTTCTCTTGAGACCTTAGGCTTGCACAGGTGCACGTAGGAATCCATGCTAACTGACTTGAGAAGTTTGATATCTCTGAGGAAAATATTATATATTTTCAACTGAATTAAAGTCTTGACAATTTCATTGGATTGCACCAAAAGCAATACATTTCTGCAAAATATAATTTAGTCAAATATGCATTTTGAGAAGAAAGGTGTTTTACGAAGAAAATTTTCCACTTGTTCTCTCATTCATAAACATACTGCTTCATTTCAAGTTTGCCCACTCTTTATAATGCTAAGCACATAAAGCAAGTATAGACATTTTCAATTGAATTTGTTCAACAGCCCAGTGGATCTCATTTCTGATTTTCTTTCTAAATAGTACCAGAAATGAAGATGAGATATTAATCTGGGAATTCATTTGCATTCTTTTGAAATCTTCTATAACAGCAGGTATATTCTTAGGACTTTGAGTGCACAAGTTCGAGCAGGTATATTCTTAGGACTTTGACATACACAAGGACCTTTGAGGTACACATTCCATACATTACATGTGTGTGTGTATTAATCTTAGAAGGAATAGCTGCACATGGATAATAATCTCCATCAAGGCCTCTTGTGAAGGTGCAAAACACACCTGGGAAACTTGCCTGCAAATCATGGCTTCCGCAAGGTTTGTCTGTATGAGCCCATTTCTCCTCCATGTCTCCATGGAGGGAGGAGATAATGTATGGCCTTTAAAATTGTAGATGTGGAGTTATTTATGCATTCATACTGAAGAAGAACACTTGAGAACAGCTTCATTTCCAAGGGTGTGTTGCAGCTTTCAGTGCATTACCTTTCACTTGGTAAAGTATGTTACAAGAACAGATCATTGTACAATTGTATTTACACAGGCTGGCAAAACTAAGAGGCAGGCTTGCACAGCTGGAATAATTCATGTGGTAACTACCATAAAGGTGTGATTGCATCCTGGAACTACTTAGTAAATAAGTAGTTTCAAAAAAAAAAAAAGAAAAATACAAGGTATTTTCATAGGATGCCTTTTTCCTTCAGTTGACATGCAATATGCAGCCTTCAGGGACACTGCAGAACACTTTATCAATTTGAAAACAATTTGATGCTCAAATTCACTTGTGAAAACACTGACCTGTTTTTCTTTGCAAGTGTACATGTGCATGTAAATGAGAGCAGAGTTTGGCCTGGAAGGGACAGACACAGTCCACACTGTTACCCAGCTTTTCTAAGAACATCTGCAGCATATCCTGAGATTCTTTTCTGTGACTGAAAGTGAACTCTATGCTTTTGGCATCTGAATATAGTGATTCAAAGCCTCCTCAGTACAGGGAACTACTGTGTATTGTTTAGTCTCTGATACTTCATTTAGTGACCAAACTCAAGGTGCATTTCACTAATGAAGGAAGTGACTTGCATTGCTACATGTCCCAAGGAACCAGCTGGAGATCTACACGGGTCATATATGGACATTTATATAATTGTAAATGTCTGAGGTTGATATTTTTGAGCTATATTAAAAGGTTGTTGGATTCAGTTGTGTTCACATGAATGTCCTTTATAAAGAATATGTGGTGGTAGTAATAATCTAAGAGGAGGCAAACCAATCTTAATAAATCTACACTATAGAGGAATCATATTTTTTGTGCATATACATGTTCGATTCAACTGTGGAACACCTAAATACTCTCAGAACATGTTATTTAATTTTGTCCTCTTTGTTCAGCAAACTTAAATCCTAATATATAAATAGATATGCTCTCTGGCACTGCTCAAACTCTTTCATAGCTAAAAGAAGCTTGTCATGGTTTAACCCAGGAAATCAACCTGGACTGTAATGGGAGAACTGCTGGAATATTAATAAAATCACTAATTACTAAAATGAGAATTGAGTATTATATATATATATGTATGTATGTATATATATGTATGTATGTATGTATATATGTATATTACATATAATACATCATAGTATGTAATACTATAATATATAATATTTATAGATTTTTTATAGATATATGTGTGTGTGTAGATATATATGTAAAATATAGAATAACTGGCTGTACAATATCAGGAATGTAACTTCGATGTTTCTGGTCTCAATGGCAAAATATTATAAACATCATTACTTCCTTTTCCTAAGGTAAATTGACAGACACCCCAGACACATAATCAGCTTTAGTATTTCATTCTACTTTTACTCATGTTCAGGACAGAAGGGAACATTTCCACCTGCACAGTTGCTTCCTCTGAAATGTCTGCAGAGAGTGCCTGGGAGTGCTTCCTGTACCAATTGCATCAACAAATTTCTCTTTATCACACTAAATCATCTCCAACCATTTGTGTTCCCTGTGTTCTAGAAATGCCGCCAAGGCTGAAGGAGCCTGAAATAAATCAGGGAAAGTGATTGATTGGCATTTGCAGGAGGAGCCGCTCTTGTTCATCAACACACTAACGATGGTTGTGACACTGCCTTCCTCAGGCCATGAGAAACCAGCTACAGTATGTCAGTGACACATTGATTGGGGGTTTTGATGGAAAGAAAGGGCATATTGTAACTTCCATTTCTACCGCTACATCTGCGCTGATCCCAGTACTGACAGCTACCTCAGATAGACAAGAGGCTCTGCACTCTGCTGGAGCTAAGAAATCAAAATATCACCAGAACTTGAAGGGTTTTAAGTGAGAAGACAAATGGGAGTGGCTCCCCTTCCAAAAACCAGCACTTTTAATTGCTTATAATTGTGCAGTGATATATAAGAAAGCATAGCTTCTGTGTAGGTTGTAGCAGATGCTTTGAGAGCCTTCCAGCTGGGTTTGAAGGTGCCCTTTCAGGTATCTCCAGTTCCAGAACTGATTTCATATGTCATACAATGGCCAGAAACACTTATCAGTGTCGTTTGTTTTCAACATTCACGCAGGAAAAACATTGCTAAGACAGATACTTGATTAAAAAGGAGCAAACTCCATTTTTGGGGTGGGCAGTGTGTGAAAATCACTGATACTTGTAAAAGTGTATAAGAAATCCAAGATTATCTCTGATGTCACAAGGGTCTCAGGAGTGGCAGTTCTGTCTCCAGAGCCTGCACATGAGAGACCATCTGATGGAAAGGATGACCTGGAGCAAAGAAATAAGCCAGACAGTGTGACACCTGGAAAATTTGGTTCCTTGGCTATCTACATGGATCAGAATAGTGGAGTGAGACATGTTTAGTTCACTGAGAACCTGAAGGAGTTTTAAGCTGTGATAGTGGAGAGAGACACAAAATAGTCCATAGAGGCTTGCAGGAGTATGTAGCTCCAATAACCTGTAATTTTTACTTTGAGCAACACTGATGGAAAAATGCAAACGGCAAGGAGAGTCAGGAAGAGACATACGGCAGAAGAGACTTAAGTGAGGAGCAGGAAACCTGTTCATGGCCATCATCCTGCTGGGCACTAAGAAGCACAATTTTCAGGGGAGGGCTTGGCCAGCTGGGCTCCAAAAGAGGTCGTGTTTCTCATACCACCCTGTCTGTCCCTGATAAGCTTCAGTAAATTTTTAAAATGCACTCTGCTGTTGCTGTTAGCAATAAAATGAACAAACAACTGCTTGTCACTGACTGAAAGAAAGGGTCATTTACTGGGGGGCTTAGGAAAAAAAAAATCTCAATGAACTGAAAATCTTGCTGTTTAACCAGCTCTAATAGTAAGCAGTGCTGTATCAATTACTTCCAAGGCAGCAACTCGTTTTAGAAATTTGCATCTTTTAAATACATATTTTCAATCAACACTTTAGACTCCAGAGCTGTCACTACCTTCACATGTCACTGCCATTACCGCAATCACAAGTCGTTGCTTATCAGACTGATTGCCAGCAGTGCACTTCTGCCAAAACTGTCGATGCAAGGGCTTATAAGCTTTAATAAAATAGTTTAAAGTGTGCATGTGTGAGTGGGTTAGACAGACTGGGAGAGAGAGACTAAATTGCACTTTTCAATGCTCAGGTGGTAGAGCTGTTAGAGGATTACACAGACAAAACCAAATGAACTCATCTTCTGTCCTAATTTAACAATTCAAAACTAAAACCAACATAACAAAGCAAAAAAGCCCCAACCTTAAAACTCTCAGGTAATAAATAACTGAGTTTAGATATGTGCATCTCTGACACTCTTTTGGCATGGAATAGGCAACAGCAGTCAGGAAACCCCCAGGCATGTACAACAACTCATATGTGTTGCCACCTAAAGCAGGGATTTGCATTACAGTGTGCTTTTGGAAGACAATCCTGTTCATGCATATCTGAGAACTACCAGCAGATTAACTGTTCAGGTTAAGAGTTGCCAAATGGTATTTAAAAAAGGCTGTACAAAATAATCGGAAATCTCTAACAACCCCTGTCAACATTATTTTGTTATGATAATCCCATACCCTGAAAAATTGAGAGAAATGTGTGACCTTCTGATTTAAAATAAACAGTGTGAAAAAGTTTTGAAGTTCCATTAGAGATGCCATCTGTAGAAAACTGTCACAATCCTTGAATGTTAAATCAGCCTGTTACAAAGGTCCAGTTTATGGGTACTTAGCCAGGGTAGAGTATTGGAGCTGGGCAAGGCTGACAGTGAAACCAGAGCTGGTAAAATCTTCTGAGATTTGTTTGGTTGCTGTTAAAACAATAACTCATCTGACCAAGCATATTTTGCTGTAAGAAATACCACTCAAATTTTTGTGACAAGCATTGTATCATTATTATTAATCTCATACAAAATATTTTAAGTACTTTTAAGCATTGTATCATAAAACTTAAAAGATGATTTCCAAGTCATGTTGCAATACTATTCAGTGAAATCCTTTCATCTTTAAAATACAAGTTCCAAAATAATAACTGGGTTTTCTTCCCAAAATTCATATCCATGCTGAGACTTTTGGTGAAAGTTCAATAAATGAATTTTCTCTTCCCATGTCTTGATTTATACTAATTTTATTTGTCTCTTCCCTGAAAAAAAAGTGAGCATGCAAGTTAAAAGCAAACATTATAATTGCATTCTGGCTGAATAATACCCCATCAAGTTGATGGTACTTCATGTGATCCTGGAGAGCCAAAACACAAAATATGTTTTGTATAACTAACACTAAAAATATTTCAGTTATGAGACTGACAACTCTTAGGCACTTGATAAGACTGAAATAAAGCAAGCTAAAAGCAATGATTTGCATTCCCACTTGTGCCTATCTTGTATAAATATGTTAAAGGGAAGTCTGCTTTGAGAAGAGTCTAATCCTTCCAGATGGCAGTGCTCAGTGTCTGCACACTGATATGCTAATGTGCAGGAAAGGGGTTCAGAGTGATGACCCTGGCTCCTCACCTAGTGGTGCTTGAAACTTGTCTGTGGAAAGTAGACCTAAATAGGAAACACTTAGGCAAGTATTTTTCCACAAAAAAGAGTGTACAGCTTGAACAAGTCTTCGTTCAATACTGCACAATCCAGCACAGCCTGATGTCAAAGTAGGTGTGTTACTTTGCTGCAAGCATGGCAAAATACCTCTTCTGGTGTTACAGAGGAATAGATGAATGAAACCAGGATTTAATATGAGGGAATAAATCTAGGGTAGCTAAAGTCTGTGACTAACTGACAGCTAAAGCAGCCCAAGCCAAAAAAAAAAAAAAAAAAAAAAACAAAAAAAAAAAAAAAAAAAAAAAAAAAAAAAAAAAAAAAAAAAAAAAAAAAAAAACAAAAAAAAAAAAAAAAAAAAAAAACCAAAAAAACCCCAAACAACTGTAAAATAGAACTAAAGGTTACTCCACTAGAACTAAACATTATTCCAACTTCCCTTCATTAAACAAAGGAAAAATCTCTTTACCTGGAACTCTTTATTTGCTTATGTGGCTGAGGGATCTTTCTCAGCTTTCACTGTGCACCCAACTGGCTCCTTCTCCATTTTTCAGTGCCTGCTCTGGATGACATTATTCTGTGGAAGTTATAATTTGGTTCTAGAGATGTACATATACCCATTTTATTTTGGTAGCTAGTGATGTAGAAAGTAAAATTATAAGTATAATTATAAGTATACTTATAATTATATTATAGCTCTCTTCCATCACTTCCCTTTGTGACTCAGACTCTTTGATGTTTCCCATGTGTTTACCCCAAATTTAAAAATATTTACAAAAATCATGTACCAGTGGGGGATTGTCATGGCACACTATTTTCTTTCTAAATGTGAAGCAATGGGTACATCAACAACAGTTCCCTTCGACTGTGTGCTTTAGATGGTTTAAATTTCCCAGGTAAGATAATGGCATGATTTTCAGGGTCATTGTAACTGCAAGCCTGTGTGAGAATGCACATAAGTCTAGAAGCTTCTGGAATGAAGTTTGGGAAGGCTACATGGGTGTATGAAATTATGGGCTTCAACTGTTTTGTTTTTTATTGGTCTCCTTGTCTTTTTATAAAACTGCAGCATCAGCTGCTATTGCAATCAATGCAGGTTTAACAGATTTCAGTCAGAGTTGAATGAAAAACAAATGGGTAGACAGATCAATGAAGTGATGATGCAGATCTTTGCATATGTGAGTAGGTCATACTACAGTAGCCTAAATGAAATAATGGATTTAATGCCAATCCAGCTGTTAATGAGAATTCTGCTAATAAAGCCCCACTAGTGACAGGGGAAATGGCTTTTGCAAAACAAGGAAAAGTCCTGTAATGCACTAGTCCAGCTCACTGCCCTGAGTCCAGCCTTCCCACCCCGGACATCTTTTTAACTCTTGTATTTGAGATAGCAAAATATGGTCCTGCTTATTTTGTTCAGCTACTCTGATGTGTAAGTTTTAAACGTGCCAACCTAGGATATCTCATTAAAACTACATGGCTGTTTTCTACAATTCCAAGTAGTATCATCCTGAAACAAAGCTTTGTTTCACACGATTGATTTGACTCCAATATGTAGCCACAATATTCATGACAGCAATATACAACATCCAGCAGAAAATCCTTTGCTGCCATGTTTGATCCCTTTTAATTCTTATCTCACAAAGAGAAAGTTGCTAGATGAGCATCTTAGCTGCAAAAGAAACACATTTTTAAAGGACAATAGTTTTTAGACACATGTAGTGTAAAAAGAAATAGATATGGTTATATCTTAAACTCTCATTGAGAAGGCTGTAATTTCCATCAGGTGTTTTGTGTGGTTAACGTTTTCCCACACTGAGTTTACATTTTACTTGAGAGCCCATACAATGTGAAGAATCATCTTGATATCTGTTCAGTAGCTGATGAAATGATATCCTGCTGTCCTTCTGTTATTGCTTGGAAGTGTGGTAGATTCCAGCAGGGAAGTCTTGTGGCAGATGGAAGAGAGCTGAGGAAATCTGGTTGCTGGCAAGGCCTCCAAGCCTCTGAAAAAAGCAGGATGCTGCAGGGGATTTTGACTAGTGCTCTGGAACCCACCAGGTCTTCAAATCTCTTTCTGCTCAGAAGGCAAAGTACCTGCATCAACTGCCTAAAGCTCTATCAGCAGAAAGTTTGCACTCTGGGAAGACAGAGAGGACCTCTGAAGTCCTGTGTAACCAGTACAGGTCTTTAAACATGGGTTTTAGCTACTAACTGAGTTAACTCTATCTTCTGAAGTGTTACATCAAATATTTTTTTTTAGAAGAACCAGGGATGTGAAACATTGCAGGGTTCAAATTGACTCAGATTAGAAGGGATGAGATCAAGGAAAAGGAGTCAGATGTCAACAGAAACAGCCACATGATGGACACTAAATGACTGTATGATTGCTTCTCCTTATAAGAATTTAATTTGAATTTGAATTGACTTTGGCCTGTGTAACCTGCCTCAGTGTGTTTTGGATTTTTTATGAAACAACTATGTGATGTTTCTCTTGCTTATGTCACCTACTACCCTGCATTTAAATGCCATTACTTTAAGACACTAAAAAACCCAAAAAAACCAAACAACTAAAAAGAAAGAAGAAAGAAAAATCCCTCTATGTTACACTCCTTGGACGAATTTTCAATTCTTTCCAGCAAAGCCATAAAGCACAAAACTTACTGCTTTATGAATGCCATATTTTCTTATAATGGCTTCAGCAGCTGGAACATTAAGAAAACCTGTAATTGCCAGAGATGAATAATAAAATTATGAAAACTTCACTCAATTTTTTGAATGGTTAAGAAAAGGAAGAGAGCAACTCCTCCATCTTCAAAAATGATTCACTGAATTTGCTTAAAAAAGGAGCGCCCAGAATTATAAAAAGTTATTACTTTTACTAATTCAGCACCTTAAAATCCACCCCCTCCTTCTCCTGAAATCATTACAGCTTTTTTTCTCCTTTATGTAATTTTAATCTTTAAAGTGACTTATATGTGGCCTTAATTTTGTGAAGAAGTGTGTGCTTAAGTAGTATAGCTATGGAAAAGCTCTCTACTACTACATTCTGCTAGTTTCAGAAGGACATATTTTCATATTACAGGCATCTGTGTGAGAGAGAGAGAATATACGGAGCATAAGTCACAGCTGCCACAGGTGATTTATATTTTTTTAAGTCTTGACCAGGGTATCCTGTCATGCAGTTTGGATATTCCTGAATACCTTGTTGGGTTAAATTCACTAAATTCAATATTTAGGTGCTGCTCTGGGTCTTCAGAGTGTCGTGAACTTGAAGACAGAAAAAGTTCACTGGTGGAGAAGTCTCACCTTGCCTCATGACTGATAACCTAATTACCTGGGTCTTCTACATCCTAAACAAATGCCCAAAGAACTGCCCAACTGCAATGACTATTCAAACATAATTACTATTCTGAGGTTCATCCTCTGTTATTCTCACTCAAGCTGTTCAATTATTTAGAGTGTCAGACAGAAATGAGAACTATTCTCTAGTCTGAACATCCACCAGGGATGCACAGACCTCTCCTCAGCTCTTATGTAAAACAGATCAGCTTCATTTGATTAAGATGTATTCCAAAATAAAAATCACAAAAAACGTGAATTGAATTTTAGAAGTTCCACATCCTTAAGGCAAAAGGGATAGGATTGTTTGCATGTCTCCCTGGGAATCTTTGAAAGGCCAATTTCATATTTTACACCTTGTCAATATTTTTTATTATTTTCTTTCTCTTTACTACAGTGGTTAACATAAACAAAATTGTTTTAGTTTCATAATGTTATATGACGATGCTTAATAACAGATTTTCATATTACCTTGATTTTTCTAATGTCTGTTCCTTATTTTTAGCCACAACAGCTGTACAAGTCAGTACCATTATATTCTTTTGATTTTTGCTGTTCTTCCAATTGCTGTAAATTCATTCTCTCTCCCTAGAATAATATCTGCCTTTTTTTTTTCCAAGAAAATTTCATTCCATAATAAAAATCAAAGTATTTTAAGCTATTTTAAGAAAAGGGCACATTTTAAGGAAGCTTGTAGTATCAAAATCTGAACAAAATCAAATCAAAAAATTATATTACATAACTTTCAAAATTAAGTTGTTGGGGTTTTTTTAATTAAAGTTTTCCTTGTTTGGGCAACAATTCTGCTACTATGTTAAAGAGTAATGCTTTCTTCTGCTCCCTCCAATGAGGTTGAAATTGTACATAAGTTAGAAGAGATTTTTTCTGGATTTGTTGGTGTGTCTTCCAAATGTTTGACAAGCGTGTAGGAATTCAAGTGTTTCCTCAGTTTTTTCCAGCCCATGACTCCACAATCTCCACAAGAGTTAATGTTTGGTGTCAATTATTTGGCCACAGTTTCTGTTGAATACAAGACATGGGTCCTGCTGAGCTCTGCAGTCTTTTCACTCATCCATGTAACATCTTGTGTTATCTGGCTTTAGCTTTTGGAGTCTGTACTGTATAACCTTCTTTATTAAGTGAATGGGTGTTCTCCCACATCATTCACTTCCATGCAAAGGGAGTGGAGGACATAAGGAGATATTTTCTTTGGTGCAGGCAGTTCAGCATGATTGCAGCACAGCAAAGAGATGCCTGCTAGGAGAAACACCTGTCACCACTGAAATCAATGGCAATTTTGGCATTTACTTTAGTGTATGTGGTGTTGATTTCATTGGGGATTGATCCAAAAGTTAATCGGCATCCCAAACCATTAAGCTGATTAATTTGTGTGGTTCACACGAACGCCAATGCCAGTAAGAGACAATCCCGTTTGTAACTGATCCAATGAGCAAACTCTAAATGTTTCTCATAAATACATTTATTGGTCCTCACAGAGACACCATCCTCATACTGGGGGGGAAGCCAGCATCCATTTACTACGTGGAACTGGAGACAAGGCCAGAGTTTATCCCTGAGGTGCCTTTGCTGACCTTATTGATGCCTCCCTTATGACACTTCCTAATCTCTGTGCAGTCTTTCAGACATTCAGTGTTCACTGACACACAAACTGCTTAATCTCCCTGAAATTTAGCTGTTTGTATCATCAGCCTCCCACCTATGTGTAGATCACTCATTTCAATTTCCCAATGTGCTTTTAGCAATCAGGTATATCTTAGTTTCATCTACTTCTCACCAAAACATTAATGCATCTGTCTCAATTTTTACAAGACCTCTTGGGGGATTTCAATTTATATATTTATTTAGTGAGTATAAGTTATTTTTAAAGGCACTGAAAATGGAAGAACCAGGAACACAAGGCTTCCAGCATTATACCTAGCAAGTGACAGACATGTCCCAGTCTGTAATGAAAAAATATTTTTGTTTTAAACTGAGTGTGTTAGAGCTGTCTGAGATGCTACACATGGTCTTCTGCTAAGAAACTGCTGGGAAAAGGTCTTCAGATTCATTCTGCCTCTGAGTGTTCGTTGTGATTCACCGCAAGGCCATCGATTGCCTGTACTAGCATGAAATTTATATTGTCTGTTACCCACATCAGAACCATGGCAGGCACAATCTAATCTGCCAAAGGAAGAGTTTTATTTGGGTCTCTTTTAAAGGTCTTCCATTGAATTTCCAGGTTAGCCCACATATGGGATCAAAGGGGAATTCCTTGTGAGGAGAAGCAAGGAGAATTCCTTGTGGGAAGGATGGTGCTAACCAGTAAGGCAGATTATGCTTCTACTACACCTCATTATGACTAAAGTGCAGCAGAGCTTGTGTTGGCTTAACTGACCCCCGGGAATTGGCACAGGAGCTTCAGATAACACAGAATTTGTTAACATTTATGTGAGAAATAATACAATAGTGAACAGTTTTAAGCGTATGCAGCCCAGAGAGAGAAATGGGTAATCTATGTGTGGGATATAAATTACTATTTAGCAAGAAATATTAGAAAACAACAACAAAAAATCACCTTGCAAATGGAAGCTATTTGAGACATGACTTTGGTGTTAATTTTGTTGTTTTTAACACCATTTCTCTAATATACACTTACTCCTACCCAACTAAAAATTAACTGAACTCTCCTTCATCTACATTTATGAGTTCTGTTACTTCTCATGGGTGCTTTCTATTCTCTACATATGCTAATGATGTTTGTGCACCCTACTGATCCTTGCAATGTAACATTGCCCTCTAAATATCTTTCTTTCATAAATGCCTGAAAATCCCTTGGTGAGTATTTGCTGCAAGGTCTCAGCAGATGGGGATTTGGGGACAGTTTGAGATTCATGCATTTTTGTAGCACAGCCATGAATCTAAATAATCACCGTCTTTCCACAGACTCATTTAGGCGTATGGGCATGGCTAGAAAGGGAAGTAAACCTTGTGTGCATTCCTATTTGCAAATAACATCTGTGAAAACTCTGTTAATATAGAATGGAAGGGGCTAAATACAGAGGTGAACTGTTGTTATTTGTGAGAGTGTCCATAAATCAGATAATAATGAAAGTATGGTTCTGCTAACATTGGTTTCTTTACCATTTCCTTTATTACATCTATTACTTTTCTGAGAAAATAAACTGAGGCAATTTGTAAAGAAGTGAGTTTTTAATGATGTTCTGAGAGTAGCACTCCACACACTCTTCAGTATGGGCTTGACACTTGTTTGGGTACTGCATGACTGTATTTATCTTTTGAGTTACAAGCAGCAGAAGGAAAAAGAAACAATCAAAGTTTAAATTGGACTGGGTACTTGAAAGATGCTATTTATGAAGAAAGGACATATTTGCACTGTGCTAATCTTCCTGACTAAGACAAACATTTCTCAGAAAAGTGTAAACTTGATTGTTTTATATAGTTTTTTAGGCTGTAATGGAATTTTCCCTCTTTGTCATGGAAGAGGACAGGCTGGCATCGTCCTCAAGCAGCCCTGGTGAGACAGAAGACAAAGTCCTGCTTCTCTTTAGGAATAAGTTTTTTCTTCTCTGGTACATCTTTAAATAATAAACTTGCTTATAGAAAGTATGATGCCAGTAGGAACTCCTTGGCAGCGCCAGTGCCACATGGCAGCTGCCTGTTAGCAATGTAGATATGATTTTGTCTTCTCCCGATAAGCGCACTGACATCTGTCAGAATGTATTCTGTCATCTCCTTTTAAGAAAAGTTCTAGCACTTTATGTTGGTGAAACTTAGCCTGATTACCTCACCTGAGAAGCTGAGCTATTGCCAAACTGAGGGCTAGGAATTGTTTAGCAAAGTGAGAACTGAAATTCCAACAACATTTCTGGGCATTGTTCGAACAGTAGTTCCTTTTCCCTTCAGAACTCAGGACGATATAGATTGCTGATAAACATTTTTTCCTACCAATTTTATCCATGCCTTAAAGGTTTTTTTTAGGTTGTTTCTTGCTGGATGCCTAAAACTGCAAAACTTCCAAGGTAAATAGATTCCCACAACAATAACCCTTCATGGATCACTATGGGCTTTTATGCTCGTGTTTGAAAATCTAATAATGAGAAAATTACTCTCTGTCTGCTATTTCCCTTCTCCCTTCACAGCCCTTTTAACTGTTGTTCAAAAACCAAACCATGATTCATAAAATCCAGACAAAACTCATTCAACATCAAAGCACTAAATGTCTTCTCATTTGACATACAGTCTCATCACAGAACAAGCTTGCAAAATATGCTTTCTTCATTCTTATTCATCTATCCATGGGATGCTAAAGGCATGCAAAAGGAACCCACAGATAGATCTTTTATTTAGCCTTATTAATTCTCACTTGAAAGAGGAATATTCCATATTATTTCCAAAGGTAAAATTCAAAATTAAAGCAAAAGATTACTTGTATGTACACTGCAAGCAAATGTTTTGCAAAGCTCAGTTGCCAAGTTTGTTTGCTAAGTTCCATCTCTAGTTCCTGCAAATGTGTCTGAAGGAAGGTCTTCTCTATCCATAGTCTGAAATCTAGCACACTTTAAATGAATGCTTATATTTTAAAATATCCCTGAAATTTTGTAGACAATAATATTTTTCTTTTGCAAATGTTTTATGTTCACAAGAGGGAACCATTTCAATGGATTCATAGTCAGTAAAAATCTAGAGAGTTTCTGCAGAAAAGGGCCTCAGTTTGGAAAATGGTGGCCAAATATATAAAATAACAGTACCTAAAAAAGGTCAAAGACTGACAGCTGGGTTTCTGAACTTGAATTTAGTTATGCAAATATGACTAAATCACAGATTTAAACAAAAATTTAATGTTAAGTTTTCCAAACCCAGAAATTTGCTTTGAGATTTTCTTTTAACATCTGGAATCCAAGGAATAATTATCTTAATTAAGGTGTATGAAGAGACATTGTCTATTTGGTATATGTATGTTTAGCAATTAAAGTGATCACTTCATTAGAAGGTGAACACCTCAATTACTTTATTTTTAGCTTTTCTCATTGTGATTCAGAACACTTTTTTTTCTGAGCAACATTTAAAATGCATCAAAAATGGTCTAAGATTAAATTAGGATGAAAGACATACCATGTCAAATTCTGTGGTGAAAAACAGGGACAAAAAAGAGGCTTAAGAGAAGAAAAGAAAATAAAAAGCACCTTGGTGAAAAATCTCCTTGATGACTGCTGTCAGCTGCAGGATAGAGTCATGACTTTTCCTTCAGGAGAGCAAGGCTTCATCTCCTATGGGTCATGCTAGAAGGCTCAATTAAAGATTGTTTTCTGTTTCTCATGGACAGGAACGAACAATTGGATATGGTACAGGGTTTCCTGTTAAATCAGCTTTCACCTCTGTGTCTGGCACATTTGCCACTATTGTTGGCAGTGAGAGAGGGAAAATGCTGAAACCCTTCCCAGCTACTGCAAAAAATTAACCCTGACCTGGCCAAAATGAGGACAAGGCGGTAGACTGGTTGCAAGGAATTAATTTTTGTCTAGTAGGATGTGACTGTGCAGAAAACCAAAGATGTCCTAATCTCTTGTATTGTTTTTCTTTTTCTAGAGACAGTGGTGGTAGGCCAAATCTTTCAAAAATCAATAAAGAAAAAAGATTTCCTTTTGCTTCATTTAGACTAATCAAATGTACTTCATCAGGAGTTTTAAGGGGCAAATCAAGGCACATTTTAAAGCCTTCTATAACATAGTCCCAATGGATTCATAGTCTGCCAGAATTCAGGGAATTTCTGCAGAAAAGGGCCTCAGTTTGGAAAGCTGTGACCTAGTATAGTATAATTTTCAATATAAAAATATAAGTAAATTAAACTCAAAAGTCCAAGTCCAGAACATTTTTGCTCTTATAAGTAAAAATTTATATCAGATTGTATTTTAGTTACTTTGTGCTACACAAAGCTCTGTTAAGATATGTGTCATTGACCAGGAAAGACAGCATGTGGACTTTCCTAAAGCTTTCTTTAAATAAACAATGGTGCTTGGCCATGAGGCCTTTATTTTCAAGCAATCTGTGAAACAAAACATCTGTTTACTTTTTGCTCATAATTGCTAATTATGTTTATTACTAATAAACCTTTCCTTTACAGATGGCTTGTTAGGAAGAACTTCAGGTGCAAACACATTTCCAAACACATTTTCCACATTTCCTTATTTTCCACTGACCTGTCCTCAACTAACTCCTTCTCCTGTCTGCAATTCAAATAAGCATGTTTGGCTTGCCATTTGCTTAGGAATATTCACTCTTAATCTCCATTATATCTCACGGTAATGTGTATTCCCATATGCACTAAGCATGTCATGATCTCTAATGTAACTTCCAGTCAAGTAGGAACAGTAAATGATGTTTCTACTTTATTATCAGGAGCTGACACACAAAGACTCTCAGGATTTAGTTAAAAAAAGATTTGAGGAGTCCTTTGCTGCTGAAGAAAAACCAAGCCCCAAAAGCAGCAGTTTTCCAGGCTTCATATATCAAGCATAAGGACTTCTGTAGGTTTTAGGGACTTCTAAAATTGTAAACAGGAAAAAAAAGGAGAAAAAAAAGGCACAGACAGGCAATTCATCTTGGGACTTAGAAAAACAAAGCCATCTAAATTCTGACTCAGCAGTGAAATCCTTTATAACATCTAGTTTTAAGCTAACATTTTGTCTACTTTCTGTTTGTGACTAGAGATTGAGTAACAGTCCACATCATCACACCGACCATTAGCTGTCAAATACTGTGTGAGTGGGCCCTTGCAAGGCTATTAATTGCAGTTCAAGCTATAATCCATATAATCTAATACACAGGTGTAATTTTGATATGTTGGCTGTCATGCAGTGGATAGCAAAACACTGTGTTTTATAAAATATCTTTTTGAAAATTCATGTAAACCCTAATTTAGTCTCCAGGGGAATACATATAAAAAAAATAAAGCAAAATAAATTGAGGCACCATGCTTTGAAATAAGTGGAATCCTATGATAAAAAACAATCCTGTTCTCTTGAATAACTGAATTTTTGTGCAGTGATAAACTACATGACAGATTTTTTTTTAATGTTTCAAAGTAAAAATCATTCTGGATTGCTATGTTTCTGTTATCCTTGAAAAGATACATTTTAGTTCTGGATGTCAAGGCAAGGCTATCCAATTATCAGAAGACTTCAGCCAAGACAAGATGGTTAAAAAGGCTTTCCAGATATGGTAAAAATCTTCCCTGAAGTGAGAACAGTTCCCTGTGGTCTTCCATCCGTCAAGCTGCATATGGAAGGCCCCTCCACGTACCTCCTTGGGAATTGTACAGAGGGAGCTCCAGTGGTCCCGTGGGCATTGGATTTTCAGAGGCAGCTCTTAGACTGTTGTGAAGAAAGGGCTCCTCATCCTTGAGAAATATTTCCCTGAGGCTAAAGATTATGTAAGTGAAATAAAACAAATCAGAAATAGTCAGACTGGGGTGATATTTCGCTCTTTTCCTGTGCAGTTGATGGCAACACCATCTGCTCGAGGATTTTCTGCAAGCAGGCTGAATTCATTGAATAAACTGCTCACTCCAGATTGTTTGCTCCGCTCTATATAGCAATCTACAATTGTTGATTAATTAAAGTGCATAGTTCCCTGGCGAGAGAGGTATGCACTGCTATTCCAGATGGGGAAGCCAAGGAACAGAACGTTTATCTGATCTATGAAAATTAGCTGGAGAATTCAGTTTTAAACAGTAAATCACTGGAGGAACCTTTCCCTGTCATTACCTAGCAGCTTGAAATATTCTGTCATATGGTTTCTATTTGTTTTTATTTTGAGCAGCAAGAGTTTGGGGAAGGGACTGTCCTAAAAGGCTGTTTCACGTCCCTTCACAGAATCACAGAATATGCTGAGTTGGAAAGGACCCATCTGGATCATGGAGTCCAGCTCCTGGCCCTGCACAGGACACCCCAGGAGTCACACCATGTGCCTGAGAGCATTGTCTACAATCTTCTAGAACTCTCTCAGTCTTGGTGCTGTGACCTCTGCCCTGTAGAAGCACCTGCAACTGCAACTGTTAATTAATGAAAAACATACATCTGATGTCAAACTGCCTTGCCTGGTTTGTGCCCTAAGTTTTCCTAAGTCAGGAGGTTCTCTGACTGGATGAGTTTGAGGAAAATACAGAAACCTCTCAAAATTGAGACAGTTACACCTTCTTGCCACAGTAGAACTAGAAAATAACTGCAGACTTCTTATTTAGAGATTATTTGCATAGAAATATTTGTTTAATGCTTGATGCGCAGTTTGGGTATTTACAGCTCTGTAAACTGCGTTTGGATTAACATGGATAAATTAGCATATATAGGATTAAAAAAACATAAAGGTCATAATCATTGCACCCCTAGGCTTACACTGTAGTTTGAACAAGGATATTTATATTTCAGTGTTTCAGGAAAGAAAAGGTACTACTTTTATAAGATGCTTTGGGCATTGAGAGTTAGGGAAAAGAGTGCAGAATCTTGGCAGTGAAAAGGCAAGTCTGAGTTTTGCAGAGTGTCTGCAATCAGCAGAAGATGCAGACAGAGTAAAGCATGTGCTGACTTTTGTTGTGTTCACCAGGGATCTTCCTGTCACTCTGGACCATGGGTTGCCATTAATATGAAAGCACTCAGCAGGACCAGAAATACCAGTGTAGGAAATAGAAACTCAAATGATCTCTCTCATGCATTAGAAACAAAATTAAATTAAGAGGACATGATGTGTAAGGTTAGAGATGAATGATTTAAAGGGAGAAATTAAATATGTGCAAAGTAGAGCTGTAGAGCCAGGGCAAGACGAGATGAGGCTTGGGTGAGATGGGAGCAAAGTAAAAACTATCATTTGGTCCTCATTACTTCAGCTTTATATAGACAAACTTAGAGATAAACCAATAAACTACTCAGGCAACGGGTGTGTTTGAATTGTGACTCAAAATTTATGACAAGCTCTGCCAAATTAAGAAGAAAACTGCAAAACATACCTGGGCAAAGACATCAGAAAGGGAAAAGGATTATTTTGTAAGCTTGCCACAGGCCTTTGCAAAAATTTCAATTGCTTCATCTACTCATGACATATGATATTAATTGATATGAATTGATCATATTCCCTTTTCATGATTCATAGGCAGTTACAGAACTGACAAGTTAATTCTTCATTAAATGGGGTTTTTTTCACTTTATTTTAACATTTTCTTCCATAACAGATACCAAATCATTCTCTACTTTGGTGCTAAATTTAACATGTCCTATTCATCCCACATCAAGAAAATTATCACTTTTTTCATCAGCAATTTCAACTGGCCACTGCTGCATGAAAATCAATGCTAACTGGGAAAACGCCAAGTAAACCAAATGGTATTGGCTGTGTTATTTTTGCATTGTAATAGCCTGTTCCCAAATGTACAATACACTTGACAAATAAGTATATCAGGCTAAATTCTGATCATACTAATTCTGGTGCAGATCCAAACTAAATTACTTTAATGAGCTGAAGAACAAATTTTCCTTTTACCAAACATGTAGGTTACTGGCTTTAGTCCACCTAAGATGATAATGCTGGTTGCTGAGGTTATCAATTGTGGGAAAAAATGTGAGAAGAGCTAAGTTAAAATAATTCATAGTTGTTCTGAGATGCGGGAAAGAAAAATAATCTTTATAAGAATATATTATAAGTTAAAGACAAGTAGACATGAGTTACCTAAAATGTAGGAGAACCTTAATGATACCAGTATGTTTTGTGCAGCACAACGTTTTCAAAGCTGGCTTTGGCAGCAGTCTAATAAAGAAACTCAGGTTTCTGTCCCAAAGATCTTGCAGTCCAACTAGTTGTGGAACAGATTAATACATTGATGAAAGAGATGAAGGAAAATAACAATGAATGTTTTATCTATAAGTAATAACATAAACAATATATTCTGATAAATAGGTATTGCTTGAGAATGGCTTGATGTAAGGTTTCTATTTATCATGCAGGAAGCGATATATATTTTTTGGGTTTTGGGCTTTTTTTGGTAAGAAAATCGACACCCCTTCATAGTTTTTTTTTCTCCTGTACTAAGACCATTAAGCCCAGAAATTCAGAACAAAGTAATATATTTAGCTTAGTGTGAAAGATAGTGATGGACACTTGAAAATTCTATCACTCAGAAACTGATGTGCACACACACCCCCCCTGCCCCCAACACACACAGACTTGTTCTTCAGAGAACACAGCTTCATTTTCCACACTATCTGCTACTTCAATGGCTTTTTTTTTCCTTTAGTGCTGCCTTGTCAATCCAGGATTTGAGTGTTTTTATTGTAAATAGTCTTATTATTTTTTGCTTATGAAGTGTTACAATTTCCATGCAGCAAAATGTTTTGTACAGCTCTGTTGTTGCCACACTGCTTCACTGTAAGCTGTTTGACTTATCACTGTTGACAAAAGCACCCAGCTTCTTGTACACACATAATGAAAGCCTTAAATGTTTTCTGAATATCTATCTGAAATATATTACTTCTAATAAAAAGATATCCTGCAGATTTATTGTCAAGACTAATGGTGTAAAAAACCACTGAATTATGTTTCGTAGTGCTTTGGTAGTATAGGCAATGGGCCAGCCTGATGTGTATGTTATATCTACTCTGTGTTTTTTCAAACTGTGGGACAGCTTTTAGAATTATGCCTGGAGCTTCAGTCTAGCGCTGGACTAAAACACCCTGACTCATGATATGTGCAATGGAGTGTAATTTCTCCTTGGATCTTTCGGGATTGCAATGACTTCATGATGATATTACAGCAGAACCACCACATTGTGCCATTTAGTCATGTCAATATACA
>VWZU01017023.1:319916-331649 GCA_013397095.1 Sterrhoptilus dennistouni | reverse complement strand
TTTTTTTTTAAACCAAAATAGTTATCAGCTTTTATTTTAGGCCAAACTGAGAGCAGCTTATCCATAAAGTCGATCAGCTAAACAGTGTTATAAGGATCCTATGTGGTTTATAGCCTATTCTATGTAGTTTTAAGAATAAGTTGGTTTTCCATGGTCTTAAAAAAGTGCATTTAGTAGCTAAAAGCAGGGCTATGGGATATATGCCTCTGTGTTCATTAATACACATTGCAAAGCTCTTGTTCTAGAAGACACAGATAAAATTCCCCACCATATATGCCTTTTTGTTAATGGAATAGATTTTTTTAAAAACTTTTTCCTGCTACAGAAATAATTCTACTTAGAGGCAGCATTACCTTTCTACTTACTAGGTATTCAACATTCCCTTTCAAGCTCTACGACTCCTGGCTGAGATCATCAACATAAAAATTGTTTGTTAGAGCTTGGCTCTGTTGCATAGGATTGCAAGCTTGTAACTATTCAATCTGGTGCAGAGACACACACCTAAATTCTAATTTCCCATAAGGTACAGAGAATAATAATTTTTTCTCAAGCCATGACTGACCAAGTGCAGGAAGTTTCTCACCTTATTTCACAATAGACTTACAGAGAAGTCTTCAGTATCTAAAGCATATTAGGTTTGGATCCAAACCTCTCAGAGAGGAAGAGAATTGTCACAACATCCAAGCTACAGGAGAAGCACGTTTAAAATTAACTAAAATTGGATAAAAATGCACAAAGACAAATGGAGTCAGAAGAAGAGTTCATATTTCCTGTTCAAAGCCCTGCCTAAAAGCAAAAGATATACATCCTCTTGTCTGGCTTCCTCTAGCCTTTTGAATCTTTGTCTTGGATAACCCATTAAAAATTCCTATTTTCTTCCACATCTTTGTACCAGCCTGCTCAAGATTGTCACTGTCCCATTGAGACCCACAGTCAGTGGGAAGCAGATCTGGGTTTTTTCACCCCGAGTGGTCCAGAGTCCATTTGAGAGACAAGGAACACCCACACAGAGCCCTCTTTTTGTTCCCTCCTGGCTTCAGAGTGGAGGCAAAGGCTCTTCAGGTTCTGTCTGGGCTGCCAAGAGAGTTGCCTGGGGCAGGTTCTTCAAGCCCAAGCAGAGAGAAGCAGAGGCTCTCTTTTGGGCTTTGGAGAATTTCATAACACTTCTTTGGCCACTGCTGCCCTGGCAGCTATGTTCCTGGACTAGAGGAAGATATTTTCTTTGGATACTTTCTCTTCTGCCACTCGGGGTAGCTATGCTGGGATGTCAGACAGCTATGCTGGGATACAAGACTCTTCCCTACACAAGTTCTTGGGACAGCTATGCTGGGATACAAGACTCTTCCTACACAAGTTTTTTAGCTGTTGCCCCAGTTCCAGCCACCATTGCCAATGGGACTGCCACTACTTGGAGAGCCCCTGTCAGGTGGTGTGGAGCAGGTAGCCCAGCAGCACTGACTCTTGTTTTTGGACAAAAAAATAGTTCTTCCATGTTTTCAATTTTGCCCCTGTTGTTTTCTCGGTGAAGAGGGGGTTCTGTTATTGCAGAGGCTCAGCTGCTGTGCTGTGTTTCGTTTGACTTCTCTCTCCACCACATAGTTTGAAGATGGTTTCTCCACCATCTTGTATTTCATTTCTAGAGAGGCCAGCATCTCATTTTCTTAATTCCAAGGGAGTCCATGGGATTCAGGGCCTTTGTATCTGGTGCTCATTACTGTTATCTTGGTTGTTGCCTTTTGTTTCTTAGTAAACTCTTTTTTTTTTTTCACTTAGGTCTTTTCTCAGTTGTGCCTCCTTATTGGTGAAAGAGGAGTGGTTAAAACTAAAGGGAGCTGGCTCATATTGGAATCTTTTTGCCATATAATTGTCTTAAAATAAAACAATCTATTTGTTTGGGCCAGCCTAATACTTGAGATATAGAAGCTGGGATGAAGACTCATGCTTTCCTAGCCAGAGGCCACTTCAGAAACAGGACCTCTTGTTACATTCCATCATAAATTAGCCATTGCTTGACTATTACAAAAAGAGGTACCGACTGCTGCCTTCTTCCTTGCAAGCAGTTGGTTGAAGATCTCATCACTGACCATCCAGAAGTACACAATGGTACGTAACTTTTACCTTGCTTCTTCATGAATTCATTGGAGACCTTGGCATTTTTTTGTCCAGACCTTTAGTATCCTCAATCCCCTGTAAGAAGGGTCTCATTTTTGCCACGGACACAGGCATCTAATTTAGCTGGGCTGTGAAATCCTGCTGCTCCAATAATTGTCTTATTTTTAAGTGTTGAATTCTGCCACAGGTGTCTTTCTTAACTGGCTGGAAATCAACACAGAAATGTTTAATTTAAAGTGCTGACTGCTGTCAGCAGGACCTCCTAATTCAGAGTAGCCATGGAGAGCCTCTATGAAAATAAACCATGTTCCAAACAAGGCTGCCACTATCAGCCAGGGGCTTGACAGCCCAGATAAATAAAAGCAGAACTATTTCTGCCTTAACTATGTTAGTAGGCTGAGCCTAAGTTAAGGTCCACAAGAGAGCCCACAGATGAGAATTTTCTCAAGGGACAACTCTTCTTCCAGCTCACAGCATCCTCATGGTGTCCATGTCAAGAAGAATCAATCCCTGGTGGCTCCAAGATGAATGTGCCACTGGTCAAGACTCGGCCAATTAGAAATGCTGGTAACCTCTGTGATAACAGATTAAAGAAGAAAAAAAAAAAAATGTTGCACAATTTTAACAGTGGCCAAAGAAAAACAGGGTGAGTGAGAACATAGGAGAGGAACAGCTCTGGAGACGCTCAGGTCAGTGGAGAAGGCAGAGGAGGAGGTGCTTTGGGTGCCAGAGCTGAGATTCCTCTGCAGCTCGTGGTGCAGCCCATGGTGAGGCAGCTGTGCCCCTGCAGCCCACGAAGGACTATGGGAATGCAGAGAATCCACCTGGAGCCCATGGAGGAGACCCACACTGGAGCAGGTGGATGCCTGGGCGATCCAGTGGTAGGCCTGTGGTGGAACAGACCCCTGACAGAGCCTGCAGACCCATGGGGAGTGGAGCTCACACCGCAGTGAGATTCCTGGTAGGACTTGTGACCACATGGGGGACCCACACTGGAGCAGCCTGTCCCCAAAGGACTGTACCCTGTGGAAGAGGGACCAACATTGCAGCAGTTTGCAGAGAATTGCCCTGAAGATGAAGCCATATGGCAGCAGTTTACAGGGAACACTTACTCGTGGGATGGACTCACATTGGAGAAGTTCCTGGAGAACTGTCTCTCATGGGAGGATCCCTGTGCTGGATCAGGGGATGGACTTCTGCCCCCTGACCAGGGGAAGAAACCAGGGGTGATGAACTGATCAAAACCCCCATTCCACCTCCCTGTACCACTGGGGTACGAAGTAGAGCTGGGCAGAAGGGAGGAGTGGGGGGAAGGTGTTTTTAAGGTCTGTTTTTACTTCTCATTATTCTGCTTCCATTTTGCTAGGAATAAATTCAATTAATATTTCTAATTTGAGCCTGTTTTGCCTGTGATGGTATCTGGTGAGTGATCTCTATGTCCTTATCTCAATCCATAACACCTTTGTTATATTTTCTTCTCTCTTCTGTCCAGCTGTGGAGGGGAGTGATGGAGAGGCTTTGGTGCATGGCTGGCATCCAATCAGGGTCAACCCACTACAATCATTTATCTGACTTTTATGCAAATAAATGTTTCAGTGTATGAGAGATCAAATCAAATCATATTACATGCAAACTCTTCATTAGTCCTTCAATCAGAACCTATAAAGCCTATTTAGTGCTATTGCCATGCAAACAATTTGTATTTTCAAAGTGATTTTTCCTTGATGATGTTTTTTAGTACTACAGCAAAGTTTATCTAGGATCCCATACCTGAAATAAGAAATTTGAAAAAAGTCAAGCTTGTTTTATTTCTGCTGACTTCAGTGAAGTTGTACAAAGATGAATTTTCATTCTTTTTCTTGCTTAAATACTGTGACTGTGTTTCTTTAATAAAACCATAAAAATATAAAACCAAGGTAGAATTATTACAATCATATGAATAATAGAAACAATGTTGAAATTAACTCCATTTAATGAAGTTTTTATCAGTCATTGAAACATTTTATTGTCCCAGCCATCACTGAATTTTTTATCTGGAGAGGTATCACCATACTAGTAGACAAATAATTCCATGCAATATCTACTGTTCAGGAAAATTATCTGTATTGCAACATAATTATCTCAGATGACATACTGACTGACTCCTAATTACAACAGATAGAGCTAATTACTTTGGTTCATCCTGTAAATAGCTCAGCATGTATCTTTATGAGAATTCAGTAATGACACATTGCTCAGTGGGATGGTATATGGAAATTGATTCCCAAGTTTTTTATGCTTTAATTTTTTTTTTAAATGTGTGTACAAGTTTTCCTTCAAACAAAGAATATTCAGGGGCACTCGAGTGGTATAAACATGCATGGTTGAATTTTTTGGACAGTGTTCTCAACACCTCGACAGGAACTGAGCCCCAAAGTCAAATTTGTCAGCACATTCCCTTAAACCAGCTTTCTTTCTCTGACAGAGTCAACAAAAAGAGGAGTCACCTGTCCACTGCAAATGGGTCTGTTATGTACAAACTGATCCATGCTTTTTCTCCTTGAGTTTTCCCCAGAGAAAACCAGTGGTAGGCAAAAACTCTGTAGTGCTTCTGCTACCTGCCTGCAGAAGTGAGGCAAGAGCAGGAAACTGATATGGTAGATACAGAGCAAGTACCCCAAATGTAATCAAAATTCAGTGGAAAGTGGTGGAAAACCAAGTCTACTTTAAAAAAATCCCACTTGCATTGTTTAGACCCTCCATCTAGTGACAGTCTGTCAGCAGAAAGATATGCAACAGGACACAACAAATGTGCACCTTTCTAGTCTGCCAAAAATGCTGATTTTTAAATGATTTTGTACTAATTTGTCCTCAAAAAGTAGTAATGTAAAACAAGTATCACAAAACAATTTTAATTAAGTACATTTAAATAGTTTAATCAGAATACTTGATGTTGGTGATATTGTTTATATATATTTATGTATAATATATTCTGTATATAATTGTAACAATGGGGAACAAAGACACAGACCCCTTTGTGCATCAGAAGGAAATAACAATCAAGTTATTGTAGTCAAGAAGTTATCCCCTTTTTATACCTTTAATCTTAACCAGACAAAACCCAAACATGACAGGAGAAGAGCACCCATTGGGTGGCTCAGCTGTGGTTTTCTGTACATGAGTCATAACCATCTCTCATCCTTCAACTGGCCTCCAGCTCTCCAGCCTTCCTACAGCGCTTTCTGGTAAACATAAACTTTAATAACTTTAACAATTATAACCCTATATCCTTTATATAATGCTATATATTAGCATTGTAACATATATAGTTGATGGAGTAAGAGACTAGAGTGAGTTTGGAATATTTTTTTTGTTCTGAGTCCTCACAGGAATTTTAAATTCAGCTATTGAACTTCACACATTTGTACTTTAGATAAAAGCCCTAAAAGTATTCCTTGACCAGTTTAAAGTCTATAGAATTACATTTTTTTTTCCTCCCTTGGTATGTTTCTAATAAAGTAGTCCATCAGTCTAGTTTAGATTCCACATTTTTTGGTTCCAGTGGAACCAACGGTTCTCAAACAGTCTCACCTGATGTCAGAAAAACAGAATAATACAAATATATTTCTCACATATACAAATTTGCCTTTATCAATTCTAGGTTGAATAATTTATTTTGAAATATAGTTTGGGTTCTTGTTTGTTTGTTCGTTTAATTGAAAACAAATAAAACTTTATCTCTTCTTTGAATTTTACTCAAGCCAGCAAAGATGATCCAAGCATGACTTTTGTATTATCTTTTGTACTAAAAATTGGCTAGCAAGAAAACCAGTTAATCTTTTCTGTAGAAGCATACCTACTATGCTAAATAAGTATTTGTAAATAAGTGCTACTTATTTACTTTTTTGTAGAAGCATACCTGCAAGATATTTGTAAATAAGTGCTATTTTTTTGGTCCCCAAAAAATTCAAAGCATTTAGCTTATTAGTAGTACATTAGTGCAAATATCTTGACCAAATTTACATCTTGATATTTCTTCTTCTTTTTTTTGTTGTAGACTGGACACAGTCCTTCTTGTCCAAGTCCCTACTTCTTGTCCAAGTCCTGTTACCTGCTGCCAAAAGAATAGTTTTACATCTTCAGAGCCAGCTGTGTTTCTCCAGGGAAAAAAACCAAAAAAAAAAAAAAAAAAAGAGAAAAAAAAGAAAGAAAGAACGAAAAAAAGGCAGTAGGGTAATTTGGAAAATGCTTTATATACCATTAGGGCAAATAACAATACATAAATTGAACACATTTTGAAAGAGCTTCTCTGGTGGTACACACAATGATGTTGCTTCAGAGAAATATGGAGACAGGCAGTGTAAATCTTCAGGCACCTGCCTCAGTAGAATCTCTTGGGTTAAGGATTCATTCTGTTTCAGTGAAAAAGGGGGAAAAAACTACCTTTGATCGAGAACCTGGCAAAGAGGTTGTGACTCTGCCTAAATTAGAGTTCTATTTTTGTAATTGCCCCACTCCTCTCTGTCATTAATTAGACTATTAAAGATGTTGTCTCAGATTTAGATGCACACAGCTGTGGCTTCAAAACATTTATAAAACCAGGAATGCTGCAAGCTTTTAAATCTCACTTTAAATTTTATGTGTCTTCATATTCGTATAGACATATGTAAAACCTTCCTTACATAGTCATTAAAAATACCACTTCTTGCTCAGGAAGTTCTTGATCAAGGATTGCTTGATGTTAGAGAATATTCTGAGAAAGATTAATGAATGAATATATAGATAAACATTCTTACCCTGCTTTTCCTGTCAGAGATGTCATTGAAATCCAGCAATTGCAATGTCATTTGCATTTAGATGAACATGTTTTGACACAGACATTCAAAGTCAGAGAAAAAAAATGTTTCCTCAAGTACTTCTGGAATATCAGAGGACAGTAGTATGTATTCCTCAGTGTTTACTTCAGTAAATACTAAACCTTTGTCAATTAAAACACAAATTGCCACAGGTGACATCTGCTGTGGCAGCTTTAAGCAGTGCTTCTCCAATTTTTGATCATTGGCAACCTTCAGAAATGTATCAAAATCTATTCTGTAGAATCAAATTTAAAAATTAAGTAATGGGGGCTTGCATTTGTCTTGGAGATTGTTTACCATAATTTTGGTTTAAATTTAGACAGTGTTTGAAATTTAACACATCATTTATAAACAGCAAATTGCCAAGGATCAAGGCTTGACATGACAGCAAAATAAAAAAAGAATCCATATCATTGAATCATAGAATGGTTTGGCTTGGAAGTGACCTTAAAGACCATCGAGTTCCAACAAACCTGCCATTGCCAGAGACACCATCCACTAGAACAGGTTGCTCAGACCTACATCCAAAATCCTGGAAGAGATAGATATTCTGATTTCGGAATATTAATTCCCAAATAAATTGTTAAAGTCAACAGTTTGTAGTTTGTTTGGGATGTCACCTCACCTTTATTACTCCACTTAGTAAATTACAACACTATCTCTGAGTCTTACCTTATGAGGTATTTTTTTATGTCTTGAACTATTACTAAATAAGAATGTTTTTGTAGTTTGATTTATTCATGTAAAGGTAATGAAGTTAAAAATTACATTGAAAAATATGTTTACAGAAAGAGTGTAATGCTGCCACATAAGAAATATATTTTTTAAAAACATAGGAAAGGGTTAAAATTTAATCAAATTAGGCACCACCATTCAAGCACAGAAGCAAATGTAAATGGAAATTAATCTAGGACAGCCAGAGATGAATAAGAATTAAGATTAGGATATTACCAGGTTTCTGGTGGGAGTTTTTTACTAAAGAAATATTTTTTCCCACTCAGGTTGGTGACATGATGTTGTTGATCTTTGAAATGACTTTACTTTAATATTTATGATGACATTTTGTTTTAGGTTATATTTTCTAATTATTTCAGAATGGCACATGAAAAGGAAAAAATAAAGCAACCACGGCATTTTATTTAGGAAGTAATCAATTCCTGACTGTTAGAAATTGACAGGCAGATTACTAGCAAATTATTTTAATTATCAATAATTATAACTATTTTAGAGGTTTACATCACCAGAGGGCTGCCTGATTTTTATAATGGGAGAAACTGTTAGTATTTTCTGTCTTTTCTCAATATGGCAAAAGTCATGAAAATTATGTATGATAAAGACCACCTCAATTTGTCTCTATTTTGACATATTGTACATGTCAACCTTTTAGAATTCTTTCATGTTTCAGCTCTGATGACCAGCCTAACCCTTACTTATTTCTACTACCTTTACCTCCATGAGCTCTTGTGAAGGGTTAAGACCTCTTTGTACAAAATAAGGAAGAAGAAAGAAGGAACAAAACAGCCTCATTCAGATTTGTCAATATTTTTCTCCTATTATTGTAAGTTTAAAAGTGCCCATGACAGCTTTTAGAGCTTGGTGGAGACCCAGCCTCCGACTAGTGATCTAGACAGAGTTCAGCAACTGCTACTGATGCCAGTAAATTAACCAAGGACAGGATGTGCTGTATGAAACGCTGTGAGAATTTTGTTTCCCAATGATAACCTTATGGACATTCAGATAAAGATGGGATATAAGCCATAATTTAACTTACACGAAATACAGTCTAGATTTCAAAAGTGTGGTGTCCTCCTGATGTGGCCTCCCAGGGGAAAGCATAAAGAAATATAAGAAAGATGCAGGCAAGGGATTTTCCAATGCATCATTATGATGTCTCCTAAGTTATTGCAAAGGATTTGTATGTGGTTTCCTCATTTTTCTTACAAGGTCTTCTGGGAAGCAAATTAAATCATGCTGCTTCTACTCCTTTGTGCCATGTTTTCTTCATGGGGGTCACCATCAGATAGGAAATGATTATCAGGACCTTGTCTGGTAAGACCCTAAGACCTTGTCTGGTGAGGCTGACATACAGTGAAGCACAGCTATCTCTGCTGCAGACACTTCCAGCTAGGAAGCACATGGACAGCCAAAATTCCTTGCCCCTGACACAGACTATACCAACAGCCAATATCAGAATAAGATGCATAATTGGACAAATTACTGTCTTTCTCTCTGATTGCAGAAAGTTCCCAAAGAAGACCACACTTTCTCTATTATATTTATTACTTGAAACTATTGCAGTCATTAACTTCAACAGTTAACTCTGCAACTTACCCACAAAAACCTAACCTGAACATGAAAATAAATGCAGTGTATATTCAAAATTCCATTTTCTTGCTTGTGTCAGTAGAAATTCGAATTCACATTAATATCTAGAGTAATGAATTTGCATTTTACTTATGGCTATTTTCTGGTATCAAAGTGTTTGGGAAGTGGCAGAATAATCCTCTCTCATGTCAAAGTGCCTCCTATCATCAGCCTTGACCTTCCTCCTGGGTGCTTGACTTTACAATAACAGGGTATTTTCAGTCATATCTATTTCTGCTGAGCAAAAGGCTTTATTTTGCTTTTGGCTTCAAGAAAATAAAAAGGTGGGGGAGCAGGTTGGGGGATGGAAAGATGGAGATTAGTCATTAACTGCTGATACCCAAGAATGTGAAGAAAAACTGTTTCATTCAAGATGCAATTGGGAGTAGTGATAAAGTACAAAATATAACTGCATCCTCTGGGATGTAATATGGCACATTTATTTAGAGTAACTTAGCAGGAAAGCCTGACAAATACATATTGCTTTATGATTGCTTGTGCCTTTGTTCTTCATTTGTCCTTCTCTAATACTTCTTATCCTCTGTTGAGAATTTTTTCTAATATTTTGGTACACACTAAGATCAGGAAGGTTCATAAACATCTAAGATTAATCTCAGCTATGCTTGTTTTGCTATCTTCTTTGGAAAAGCAAATGCAGATAAAGCCTTCAGCTGTTGTGACGGGAGGCTTGTAAAGAGTGGTTCCACAGGAAAACATGATCAACAATGAGTAATGGATCTGTAATCATCCAGCCAGCCTATCAGTGGTAGTCAGAAAAGCATAGAAAATGGAGATATACCATCAGAAAATATAGACCCTATCTTTAAGAGATGGCTTAAAATTTTAAAGAAACAGCTGATTGTAAAAAAATTTGATAGTTAAGCCAGTGAGAAATCCTAAGCAAATACAATAAACTCTTTTGACTTAATCTTTCAAGTTGTAATTTAGACCTACATATTACTCTTCAAATACATTTTTTTGTACTTTGAGTTCTAGCGCAAAGATGTTTCCATTCTACATTTCCATTAGCCTTGATAAAGAAAACTCATGTACATTTTCTTCTTTAGTCACTAATCTACAGAGTGCTGGCCCTGGAGCAGAGTACAGATTCCACTACAAATTGTCGGGTCAGATTTCCAGATCAGGTGTCATTGACTCACACTGACCACACACAGCTAGACTAAACTGATGCCCAGAGAGGCTACCTAGAACAGAGGCCAGACAGTGTTAAAGGAATAAAGTAGGGATTTATTATAAAGGCCTTCAAAGGTTACACCTTGGGCAGTACAAGAGCCTGGCGGAGGCTACACCCAAAATGGACAACGGGGTACATGTTTTCACACTTTTATAAGTTTGGTTCATTTGCATATTGGAGTTAATCATCCAGTTACAGCTTCAGGTAATGAAGTCACATTCTCCCAGTTTTACTCCACTCAATTTGCTTTTGTTTTTTTGGGCCTGAAGCTGCGATGGTGTTCTTGGTTCTCAGGCTGGAAAAGGATTGTTTTGTTTAACTGTGAAGAGAACTTGCCAACACTATATATGAAGTTCAGAGCTACATACTAATGCAGTAGAGAATCTGAAAAATATGAGAACTAAAACTTAAGACATCAAAATAACTTGGATTTAAGGTGTCAAGGGAATAGAAATGGGCTAAATATCAAACTGCTGAAAATGGCACTTGTGTGCCTTATTGAAAGGTAATCATATCTATTGAATTGTTTGTCCAATAAGTCTGGATCTTTGTAAAATACATATTTTTCATCAGTACATCAAGAACCTTTATAGAAATAGCAGGCTATGGCAAGAGATCTTTTAGTAAAGTATACATTCCTGTGAATGTTTAGTAACATTCTTCCCCTAGTATTTCTTACACACACTGGAGGAACTCCATTGTGTTGCTGAATTTTCCTTTCCTTTGTCTTTCTTTGGTGACAGAAGTCCTCCAAAATGCCTCATGAGGTGTTGGAGTCCAGGGCATCCTTCTGGGCGCCCTGGAAAGTCACAGACCTTGGTAGAGAGGCCTGGGACCCGAAAAAGAGGGTCTGGGGTCTGTGCAGGGAGGTTTGCCTGGCACAGAGCCCAGGAAGACACAATCTTTGATTTTGGTCCATGAGAAAAACATCCAACAGAGAGAAGAATTGCAAGTCACAAAGGTGTTACAGAGAGTAGTGTAGTTATCACTGTGCAGAAGATTTTGTAGTTTTGGGTTTTTAGAATGTAGATGCAAAGGGACAAGATGGTGATTTTAGGGCGTGGCCTGGACTCTTCTTCTTCTCCCTTGGCATCCATCTTCTGCAGTGACGTGGGCACAAAGTAGTTTCAGTGGATTGGATCAAAGTAGACATGACCCTGTTAGTATAGGTGATAGACATTGGCACAGAATTGTAAACAATGGGTACGTAGTTATCTGTATAAGAGG
>VWZU01017023.1:308008-319674 GCA_013397095.1 Sterrhoptilus dennistouni | reverse complement strand
GTGATGGGAGGTCGCTACCTCTTATACAGATAACTACGTACCCATTGTTTACAATTCCATGCCAATGTCTATCACCTATACTAACAGGGTCATGTCTACTTTGATCCAATCCACTGAAACTACTTTGTGCCCACATCACTGCAGAAGATGGATGCCAAGGGAGAAGAAGAAGAACCCAGGGCACTGCCCTAAAATCTCCATCTTGTCCCTTTGCATCTACATTCTAAAAACCCAAAACTACAAAATCTTCTGCACAGTGATAACTACACTACTCTCTGTAACACCTTTGTGACTTGCAATTCTTCTCTCTGTTGGATGTTTTTCTCATGGACCAAAATCAAAGATTGTGTCTTCCTGGGCTCTGTGCCAGGCAAACCTCCCTGCACAGACCCCAGACCCTCTTTTTCGGGTCCCAGGCCTCTCTACCGAGGTCTGTGACTTCCCAGGGCGCCCAGAAGGATGCCCTGGACTCCAACAATGAGGCAAAACCTAAATAGTGAGAATGCATTTGAGCTGCACTGGATGTTCCTTCAGCTCTTTGGTGGGAAAAGGACATTTTAAAAGGAAAATTATAAGTAACGTAATTTTTCAGGGAAAGCTTTCTAACATGATGGAACTATAATTTTCATAATTTTTCATATGTAATCTCTGTAGGACGCCAGACTGCTTAATGAAAGGAGGTGGATGGTGAGGAACTGAGTCATAGTTTCGGTTCCAGTCATAACATTTTGTAAGACAAAGGCTTCCTTTTGAGTTTTCTTCAAAATAGACTTTGTAAAATTTCTAAATAATAGAAGTGAAATGCAGAAATAGCCTCTTTTCTAAGTTTCCTGGAAAATTTGCCCTTTCAGCGACAAAAAAGATTTAATAGGATTTGAAGAAAAAAAAATCAACTGTCAGCTTTAATCATAATTGAGGTTAGTAAGAAGTGCTCCAGAGCAACAAAGTTCTGTTATACTGCACCTCAGCATCTAAAGTAAAAAAATTCATTTTTCTCTTTAGCTGTTTAAAACCACACTTTCCCTAAACATGCAACTGATTATATGATATATTTTAGTCAATACTACTGTGTACTAAGAATATTTTGATTCAGGTTGTCATACATTTAAGTGCCTGCAAGGCAGACAAATGCATCTTCATTATTTCCAGCAGAAGTACATCACAGAAGGTAATTTAGGCTTCTCATTTCTGTTTCAGAATATGCTTAGACCAGCTTTGAACAAGTTCTAACCATTAAACTACCACATTTTCAGAACACTTGGAAGCAATAATAAATATAATATTTCTGATTAAAGACCACAAGATCTGAAGTGTATTACTGCAGGTTTCTTAGTTTTACATTGCTCCTTCAATACACCTTATTACTGGTTAAAAGTTTAATAAGAACATCATATTTCATGAACAGTGGCAAAAGCATATTAAACAGATTTGTTTTTCAATGAGGCCTCTCTCCCAAAATTTTAGGTATCATTTCATTCTGAAATGGAATATAATTTAGCAATATTTACTATAATTTAGTATAAGTTACATTCTGAAAACAGAGGAATTCATTTGAAATTATTGGAACCATGTTGTCAGACAGAAAACTACTCTTCATGGGAGAAACATAGATTTATTTTTTTTCAGGATACGTGAATGCTCTTAAGGGGCTTAGAAGAAGGGAGTAGTTAAATTATTCTACTGTTACCCAGAACAGGTTATTAGAAAAATCTTGATTTATTGAAATACCCTACTGCTAACAGGGGGTTTTAGGTCCTAGTGGGGCATGCCAATTGACCTCTACTAGATTTTTAGGGGTATCTCTTGTCTAATACAGATATAAATATGAAATTACTGATATTGGAGACCCAGTAAATAAAAATATATGCATTTCTAAAACAATAAAATTCTCAGCAAGATTCATGAAGCAAATAAGAAAATATCAACTGGAAACACAAACTATCCTCAATTCAAATTGAAGCACAATCTATTTCATTGAGAAATCTCTTGTATTAACCTTATTTCTTATCCCAGTTCTGCCCTTTGTTTACTGCCATCTTTCAGTAAAATGTATTTAATTTCTGTGGCTCAAGTTCTTACAATCATTATTTATTTTTCTTTCTTTGTCAGACCTGGAGGTGACTGTTTTTTAGATGTGAGCTATGAAAGTTCATCTGAGATGAAAATTTCAGTGCACCAAATTTGAGCTATTTAAAATTGTTATTTTCTTTGGAGGTTTTGGACCAGGCCTCATGGATCATCTCCATTTCAAAAATACATTTTGTGTTTTTCAGACTGAAATGTAATGTTGGAGTCTCTTAATGTTAAGACCAAGGGGGAGAAATGAGGCTTTGATAGTCTTCTCTTGAAACTCAACATTTTAATATTACTGCAAGTTTTTAAAAGAGAGTTCATATGCTATTTTGAAATGCAAAATTGTTGCTTGAAGTAAAACTTGATCCTGCAGAGGTATATTACATGCTTAGCTGTCCATGTTTTGGGACATTTTCTTGAATTCAATAACACTATTTGCTGGGCCGAAGTTGAATTTACAGGTAAGACTTTGTAAATTTGTGTCACAAAATAAATAGTTTCTTTGTGACCTTATTAATGTCTTGTCCCTTTTCCAGTTTTCTTCTGTACAATAATTCTTAAATAGTCTGTTTCAGACTTGACTGGGCAGATTAGAGTGCTATGGGATACGGTTCAATAGGGTTGACAGATTTCTTTTTTCAATTAGTCCAACTCAAACAAGTATATTTTGTCATTGAAACTGTTTTTACAAGAGTACAGATTTATTACTGATGTCATATCTCCACTGCAAGTCCACCAGCTACTGAACAGGAACAAAACACAAGTAAAATCAGTCACCAAGGATTCAATGCTTCTATATTCCTGTTCTGTTTCTCATGCTCTGTAGTGATGAACTACAATATAGTCAAAGAACATACCAGTGTAGTTGCTGGGCAGTGTTTTGGAATAGTTTTATAGATAAAATCTGCCCCAGACAAATGCAGACAGGAGTCTCCCACTGAGGTGCATCATATACAGACAGAGAATTCAATTTTCTTGTGCTAATGTCATGCTAAAATTTCTGTTACAAACTACAAATCTGTGCCAACAAGTTAAATCTGCTGCTCGCTAATTTGAAAACCATATTGTTTTTAATTAAACAAATACTTTGCAGATTCTACTCACAGAACTTACTTTCTTACCCTGACCCAGGCTGGATGATGAGGACAAACCCAATGGTAACAGAAAAAATTAAAAAAATTTAAACTGTCTCTTACATTGTAAACATAGTTTTAAAACATGCAATTTGTTAGTTTAAATGCTAAAATGGTCTTTTGCCTTGTATCCTTATAACCATGGGTAATCAACTATCCCTTTTGAATGATGAAGCCCAGAAGATTTACTGGGGCACAGACCTGTCCAATGAATTTATTTGCCAAGTTCCTACTCTCCGAAACTCCTTTTTTTCTGAATGAAAACATGATCATTTTTCCAAGAGCACCAGTCAGATAATTGCTGTCTCTGGGGGAAAAGCAAGGACAGACTGGTGCTGGGGGAAGATGACTCCCGCTATGGCAGAGTGCAGACCCCTATACCTGAGCCAGGAGGGCTGGGATAGACACTGGCAGCAAGTGCCACTGACAGCCCCATGCACTTCAAAAGGAGCTGTGGGCAAGGTCTAGCCAAGAACAAAAGGTGATTAGGCCAGAGACAAAAACTTGCTGAAATATAAGCTTACTAGGCCAGAGACAAGGCTAAAACAGATATTTAAAAGCTTTGTCCAGGTGAGGAACTACTTAGAGCCTGCAGCCAGAGGAGAAAACAAGCACTAACACTCCAGTAACACAGCTGAGGAAAGGAACAATTCCCACACCTGGGCTTAACTGCAGCCCTGGGGCAGTAAGTGTGGGTGGAAGACCCAGGTGAAGCCAGTCAGGGCCATAAAAACCAAGCAGTGTCCTGATGGCGTCTTTCTTTCCTGGATTCAACTACATAATAATCACCCCAATGGACTCAAAGCAATTCAGCACATTAAAAGAATATATCTCATTAATTTCATTCTCACTGTTCCGATATCACCTAAAAAAAAAGTGACAAAATATGGTGGATGTCAACGGTTTCTTATGATAAGTTTGCTCCAATTAAGTTCTATTCATTTTATACGCTTGCTCCTTGCGAATACTAGGACAGTGAAGGCTTTTTTCCCCAGGAAAATTTCCAGCAAGAATATTTAATTGTACTGCCCAAAAAGCTGGAAAAATATTTTAAAGTAAAATTAAGTAGAGCAAGAAAGCAGTCGCTTAAGCTGTTAAATATATATATATATATACACATGAAGCCTCCAAATTTTACTGCTATTTTTGCAGGAAGGTCTGAGTTGGTACGTAACCAAACTTTCGTAAGTAAGAATGTTTCTTTATTATCCTACCAACATTTAACTGATGAATACTCTCACTCAGTTTGATACATGGGCATTCCTATGGCACATACAAAAATGACAGAAAATGCTTACTCATTTCTTTACTTATGTAAGAACTTCTTACATTATTGATGGAAGAATCAAGTCACTTCTTCAAATAAAATTAATAGAAAATTTACGTGAGTGAAGAAAAATACTCATCCTCCAAACCTGTTGAGACAAAGCAGGTCTGCAAAGATATTCGTCTTCCCAGTTATTATCTGAGCTCAAAATCTGAAATAATGTTGATGGTCTTTTTGTGCACAACCTAAGAAAGATATGTAAGAACACTCCCTATATCTGGGAGTTATGCAATTTTCAAAATGTTCCAGTAGTGCCAGTAGTTTGGCAACATTTCTAGCTATTATATCAAGATTAATATTTGTAACCAATAAAAAGTACTTATTGACACACTTTACTGGGGAGAGAGCAGAAACACTCACTAAATTATGGTTAGAGGGGATTATTACATTAATAGGGGAAAAGAATACATTAAAAACAGTTTAGGTTGAGTTTTTCTACTGAGATAGGTCTCTAAAATCTCACTGAGATGAAGTAGAAGTTTAGTCTACAACTAGCTAATGCTCAAATTTTTGCTTTTCTAAGTTGCACTAAAACAAATATATTAGTTAACTTCCAAAAATCTAACACACTATGGCACTAGCATGAAAATAACTAAGAACTACTATTGGAATACAGGAAATGAAAATTCAGCTTTGTGCTACTGTAACCTCAAGAGTGTTTTGCAATGCCTATATTGATTTTTCTGTCTTTCCTTAATAGTGTTGACAAACTTTGGGACCCATCACCATAATATTGCAGAAATGGCCAGCCCAGATTTCATGTGTAAAGTTTTCCACTGTATTGTGCTCAAATTGTTCTATTGCTTGCCAAACCTTCTGGTAAAATTTCTTTATTTCTTTGCGGCTATTTGGAATTTCTCATAGACTTTTTGGTTCATCTGTTTAATATGAAAATAATTTTACTCAGGAAGTCCAAACTTTCTTGGTGAATGTCTGATAGTTGACTAACAAAAAAAAAAAAAAAAAAAAAAAAAAAAAAAAAAAAAAAAAAAAAAAAAAAAACCCCAACAAACAAACAAACAAAAAAAAACAAAACCAAGTAAAATGAAAAAACACCACACAAACACACACTCCACCCCATTTGTATTTTTTCTGATGTTTTGGTTGCTATTTTACTTCAAAGAGGCAGCAATCTAGAATCTCTTACAGCTAGCCTAGCCTTTTTTTCTCCTTTCTGCCTAACCATTACATGCTAGCCCAACTAGCTGTCACTTCAGTTTAACAACCAATATACCTGAACAAAGTGTATTGTAACTAAGCTGAGCTTCTCTCCTTCCTCCAGCTGCTCTTCAGTTCCACAGCACGTTTTTCACTTAAGTCTTCTGCCTCATAATTAGTCCTATATTGGCATGCTGGAAATTCAGAAATAGAAAAAATTAGCAGCCAAGACAATATCTGGTACTTTTTTCTTGATTGATACTGCAGGATAGAGCCCTCCTAATGTAATTAATGCAGTCTTAACAAGAAAAAAAACTTAAAGAAATTAAAATAAACAGTTTGCCGGGGGAAGGAGCAGAGGACAAAGGAGAGTGTTTTGCTCTAAAAATCAACTTGTGTAACTTTAGTAAGAGGCTTTATTAATAAGTGACAGCATAAACAGCGGAAGACTGAGGCTTTATCAAGAGGAACCAGTAAAGTCTCTCCTGCCATTGTCAATGGAGGGTGGAGAGGAAATCTGTGTTGAAGAAAGTGTCAAAATGCCACAAACTCCTCCCCAAAACTAAGAGACCACCCACACAAATTATCCAATAAGATATGGTCTTGTATGGTCTTTTCTGGTCTTCATGATTTGGACATGAAAGAAGGCCCTCACACTGCAGGTCACAGAATAAACCCATTGGTATTATTACCCCTCGTTGTAGTGTCTGCAGCTCTTTCCACTGTCAGCAAAGCTTCCACAGATACCAGAGCAGAAATAGCTCTGCTCCCCTCCTGGCAGCCCCAGCTGTAAGAAGTGGGCACTCTGGGAATCAAGGTTGCTTGAAGATGTTCTCACTGTCAGGAAGATTATTCTACAGAGATGTACTAAGTAAGCACTGCAAACACACACCAAGATTAACCTCCAAACCCCACAGAGTTGCTTTAATTCCTGTGTTTTCTAATAGAGGCCAAGAAAAGGACTCAGAGGATTACCCTCCTTTTCATCTTCCACAAAAAAACATGGGCTTGATTCTCAAACTAAAGCAAAGAGCCAGGGCTCTCTGGATGTACCACTTTCTAAAAATGCTGTCATATAAAGCAGGGGCCTTGTGAAAAAGAGTGCAGAACAACAGTGATCAGCTGAAGCAAGTCTTGTATGGAAGAAAAAATCTCTGAGTCTGTATCTTGAAATGCCTAAAACCGTGCAGAGGAATAACATAGGGAAAAGTGACTGCTGCTGACAGGAAAGACATCCTGGATTTCTGGTGCCCTTTCAGTTCCAGCTAGCAAGGAAGTCCACAGCCCAGTGCACAGTGGTGTGGGGAATGGGAACTAGTGAGGACAGACTTTACCATGACAGTGCAGCCATAATGGTCTTTCTCCAGTTCTTTGAGCAGGAGCAGAGACAAAGGAGGCACTGCAGAGATGTATGACAATATTGTTCCTCCGACTATATCCAGCTATTCAGCTAATTCCCTTTAGCTGATCTGACAGAAGATTATGACCTCAGGAGGTTTTGGTAATTGCCTGAAACACCCTTTAGAAGTATGTAAACATTAGGGATTAGTTATGCTGCCTCATAGAGAAATGCAGTTGGTAAAAATATCAGTCCAAGTGGAACATTCTTAGTGTCTGAAGCCACTTTGGGCTATTGAGTTTTGAACTGGCCTTTAAAATCCTTGTTAGGGATTCTTGGGATTCAAATAAAGGCTTAGACTGCAGAATTGAAAAGAAGGCAGTAAGCTAATCAAATTTATGAGTTATTTAAAGCCTGGGAAGTGAAACATTAGATATATTTCAGGAAAAGAATAATAATAAGAGCCTGACAAATTGAAAAAATTAGACTGGCATCAATTATGTAGTTGAATAAAGATATATACATACACTTAAATAGAGACAAATAATGAGTTCTGAAAACAACAGTAGAAAATAGAGGATAATTATCTCAATGCCAATATCTTGGATAACAGATTATATTTCAAAACAGGCAAAAAGAAAGCAAATGGAGATTTGAATTACATTATTAGGAGCATTATGTGTAAAATCAGCAATTAGTATACTTCCCTTTATTATAGACTGTTAAGGGCCCAGCTTCAACTGTTCTGTCTCAGTTCAAAAAGAGAACAAAGAAAGTAGAGAGTTCACAATCTTGAATGGCAGAGCGCGATTAAAAGTTAGAAAAGTGAAATTGACGATAGAAGAGCATACTTAGACTCAAGAAAAGGTAACTCAGGGAAGAATAAATTCTCAGGAAATAACAATAAGGATGTTATAAAAAGACAGGCTTCAATTATTCTGACTTCTGAGAGAGGACAAGGAAAAAATAGAATGTGCTTAACTTAAATTGACACACAAATATTCTGTTTAAACATTAGGGAAGGCAATTCTCAAATGTCAAAATGTTAGCATAGTGCTAGATATTATTGTAAAAAGGTCATGTATCTACCCAAAGACTTAGATAAGAATATAAATATCAAGCAAATGCTATGTGAGCATTCTCACATGAGATTCCTGTTAAATTACATGTTCTTTGCTATAAGATTCTAAATGAAAGAGGAAGGTATATCTTGCTCTTAAAAGAATGAATAATTCATCATTAAATGAGGTAAAATTTAAGCAAAATCTAAGAGTAGAAACATACCCTCAATAACACGATTCATTCAGAAACAATTTTAGAATTAGTCTGGGTGAATGTTATATAGATTTTGATTTGATCAACTATCCATGATAGTGGTAAACTCTGTTCTAGTTTTATTGGAGTGTTGGTAAGGCAAATCTTATGAAGTTCATGAACTTGATGTAAAAATATCTTAATAAGCAATTTCCTAACATGAGACAAGTTTGAATTCAAGTGTAATTTACATATTTTGCAATTTTTTTGGAAAACAAAATAATGATAAACTGTATTTATTTTAAGGGCAATTAGTAACTACACATATAATTTCTGAAGGGTATGTATTTTTTATTTTAATATAAATTATAATAGCCTTTATTCCCAAAGTACCCTTTTCAAGGAGTATTTTACAGGCAAGCAGACCACAGACCCCTAACTACAATTAACAAGTAAGCTTGCATGATTTCTTGAGAATTTAAAAAGCAATAATAATTCCTTTTGACTGTAACAAATAGAAATGCTCGTATTTCCTGACATTTAGACAACTCTCTCTTCATTGCACCTTGCTTTCCTCCTTCTGAAACTTGCAACTTCATGTGTTTTAAACCTTAAATTCTATTTAGTGTTTCAAATCCAGACCACCATTCCTGAGTGCATTTGTACAGTAAAAAAATGCATGAAGCAGCAGGGGGATGAAAGGGTCTATGAAGGCAGGTGAACCAGACAGGGTGCAGGAAAGTTTTGATCTGACATCACTTTGTAGGATATTTTTCTCTATAGTAAGGACTGTTCTCTAAATTGAAATGGAGAAATAATTGAAATCTACACACTACTTAGCTGTGCCTTTTAATTTTAACTTCTCAGGATTCCAGACAATCCCATCCTGAAATGGAATTTAGAAGTCCTAAAAACAACTAGTTTTAATATCCAAAAATATATGCGAGGGGAAAAAATTCTCCATGAAATCCCTCTCAGTAAAAATCACTGCAAGCAGAGATTCCTAATCAAATCACCCACATTGTCTAGAAATTGTTTTTTTTTTACTGTAAGACTAAGAAAGAGGAATCTCATGAATAGTTTCAACTCTAATTTATGATTCAGCAGATGCACTGTGCAGCTCATGTACCACAGCTGCACACAAAACTATAACCTCCAAAAACTTGAAGCCTAGTTTATGCCTGGATTCTGCAATGAGGATTGAAGAATTCTGTGTGGTAAAGTTTTACCATTTCAATACCTACCAAGTTATCCATATATTTTACTAGGCTTAGAAATTTATCAAGTATGAAAGCAGAACAGAAAATAAGGACGTATATCATACACTTCAGCTATTTAATATTGTACTTTATCCTACTAAGTGCATATTCTAAAGATAGTGACATCCCAGCCACACATGAATCATTCTCTCAGCACTTTTTCCTAAGTTTAAATCTTTGCTCAGTGGAAGTGAAAACACTGCCATTTTTTTTTTTTGTGCAGATTCATAAAGAATGAGGATTAGCAAAGTGTCAGTTAAGAAGGTTATACTGTACTCTGTGAGATGATGGGAAGTCAGAAAGGATCATCTGCTATGCTTTGCATAATTGCAAAATGGGTTAGGCCACAATCACCCAGATGTCTTTTAAAAGACCAATTATAATCCCAGATATTATTTTCTTTTGTCTCAAAATTATAAGTTCCACATAGTAATATGTGTCTTCAGTATTTGTGGTTTGTTGTTTATGTTTTTTCCCTCTCAACTGTGAAAATGCTTAATTGAAATTCTGGTTTAAGCACTCATATCAATATTAATAATCATAAAAATATAGGTAAATATTCAAAAGCAATATACTGTGACCCTAGATATTGAAGTTCAGTTTACCTATTATTATTTAAACAATTTTATGGGAGGCGGGTACCTCTTTATTATTGAAGAGCATATTGACACCATATATTCTGCAGCTGAGACCAAGGGGATTTTTGCAGTTAGTCAGAAATTGCTACTCTTATGAGTGTTTTACAAGGTTTTAGCAGATTTTTTGAAAACTACGACATGGTGAACAGCAGATAAAACTCAGTACGAGTTTCAGGTACAAGTCTTATGAAACATATAAGTGACAGCAAAAGTACACAATGTGAGGTCCAAACAAGGTAAAATGCTCAGAACGAGTAAAGCAGTTGAAGAAAAGACTTGCAGAACTATTCTCTATATTCTTTAACTTGTTGGTAGAATCAAAGATTTAATACAACTTGTATAAATTTGAATTGTTGTAGTCACCAGAGAGGCACATTCCTTTTTAACATCTCAAGCTGCCATGTCTTAATTTACTACAGGAAATAAAGAACTTCTGATGAACACATCTGTTGTACCTGCCAGACTAATTTAGGCAGCGTTCCATACAACAAAACTGCCAGACTCAGCCAAGATTTGTCGAAATGTAACAGAGAATCTGTAAAGATGACAAGTTGCCAAGAGCAAGATTTCTTCTTTGTCCAGAAGCTGACAAATTTGTTTCTGTCATCACCACGCAATGACATTGTCTCAGGTCAGAGGAGATGGAGAGGAGACTTTGCTTCTGCATGAGCTCAAGCTCAAGTCATAGATGTACAAGTTACATCTCTAGTAAGAACAGTGGCCAAAAGAATACACTGAAAATGTGTATTTGTTTCTCTATGTCTGTGTTTGTGTGTGTGCATTTGTATTTGCAGAAGCAGGAGCTGAAGAAGAACAGCATTTTTCCTGAATCTGAGTCATTAAAACAAATACCTTTTCCATTCAGAATTCTTCACCTGAACAGTTTAGAAAAAATTTCTTAAGATATCTGAGAAATAGACATTCGTAAGGTAAAAATACAAGTTAAGGCATTATTAAACAACAGAGTGCAGGAATAACATAATACTGGGAGGGCATTTTGTCATTTTTTCTTGCTTAATGACCATCTAAGAAAGTGGTTGAGAGCATGAAGAAGAATGAGAAATCAAGGAAGACATCTGAAGTAGTTTAATATATTAATATGTTACGGAAGAGAAAGAAATACTCCTAGTGAAGATAAAATGAAAACATAGATTAAGAGGCCAGTGTGAAAAGAAACATATAACACAACTCATTGACACATATAGTTCTGGACATGGAGCTATTGTCTCTGACCTAGAACTCCAAGTACTTCATCTGTGATTATGGTCTTTACAGGGATGCTTGAATTTTTTTTTTTAAAAAATTACTCTCAAACAGTCCTGGTGGACTTTACCCAAAATTTATTTTATTCAGATCATTTAGCAGGTTGTCAAAGAACAGGCCAGTGAGGCAACCCACCCAACTCAAAGAACAGATGGCTTTTCTTAGGCAAATAGGATATAGGTAAGCATTCTCTTTATTATTCACTATAGCTGTGGTAAAAAA
>VWZU01017023.1:286406-307945 GCA_013397095.1 Sterrhoptilus dennistouni | reverse complement strand
TTGTTTTTTATTTTTCCAAAAAAGTTGAGAAAAAAAAAAAAAAAAAAAAAAAAAAAAAAAAAAAAAAAAAAAATTTGCAATAATTTTCTCTGTTTCTGTTTCACCAAAATTTGATGTGCCTTAATAGTGAATGGTGTGGTCCTGAAATATCCTCACATCTTTGAAGAATTCATGCTTCAAAAGATTCAAAAGACCACATTTCCCAGAGTGCAACAAAAAAAAGTTTGCAAAATACTAGGAATTTCTCCTATAAGAGTGAATTGTTTGTGGAGCTGCCATAGATGACTTTTAAGTAAGGAACACTTTGACAATCTGAAAAAGAGGAGATGCTGACTGAAATCCTCCAAATATTGACCTCTCTGATTTTCTGAATGTGCACAAAAGTTCCACAGCGTGATCTTACTTGGAAAAGTTAAAATAATTTATAAGTTTGTTTACCAATACTGTAATTAATGCTTTATATATAATAGTCCATATATGAACCATATATGCTGTTTCACCTATACGACCTGTCCACCTTTTTTTTTTTTTTTTAATGATGCAATGAAATCAGCCAGGCAAAAAAGGTTGAATTAACAGTGAAGCTGCAGATGTGTGACAGAACATATATTATTCTGATAAAAAAAAATGGGAAGTTCACTGACAGGGGTTCATAGCTAAATTTGTTTTCCTTGCTTACCTCTCTTTAGTCCTATCACCTCAGTACTACAGGCTGAGAACATCAAAAAAACAAACAAGAACAAACAGCTAAAGAACATTTTTTTTAAAATTTTATGAATGGTGATGGGTGCTTTATGCTAAAATTAGATGTTACCTTCATAAAATGCATCTCCTGAGTGAAATAAAGATGCTGTAAATGACTATAATGCTTTAATTGTGTCAAATAAGTGAAAAAGGAAGACTTCTGATGGTGCCAGAATCCCATAACCTCCAAATACAAAATAAAACAGTGGCAGACAGACACATTACTGAGGGGATTTTTTTTTTTAATGTAAAAGTCAATAAATTATGAAGCATTGATTAACATCATACACCAAATGTACAAAGTCAGTCTTTTTCATCTTATGATCCACATTCTTTCCTCAGTGAGGAGCTGACCTTTTTTAAATATGCTGTCTTTTATTCAGGATTCCAGAGACCACACAAACTAGCAATCTCAGCAACAGCTATTTTAATTATGACACTACTGTGTCTGCCTGAGACACAGCTGTTACCAACACTGTTAAAGCTAAGAAACCTGAAAAATAGAAAGAAAAATGTCATTGGTGGCAGGTAGTCACCACACTGTCCTGGTGGTTGTTGAGTCAGGTGCTGGTCTGCTGTCCCCAGGCCACCTCCTCAGCTGTCCCTGTGCTCCAGGTGAAAACACCATCTCAGCATGGTCAGAGCCTGAAATGCAGCCACTGCCTTGTCTGCTCCAGTCAAAACACCCTGGGTCGGCATAAATCCTGTCAATATTAACCTTTGGGTTGGCTTTTGTGAAAACTGAGACTCTTTGTGCAGAACAGAGGGACTATAGCACATGAAAGCTCTGCCAGGAGACCAGGAGTGAGGGCTGGGGAGAAGATTGGCAGCCTGAGGGACAGAATCCCTTTGCCTGATTCTGCTGCAACTGCACATTTAAACACATCATCTCCTGAGTCTATGAATATTTCAGACCCATAATCTTCCTCTTATAAAAGCCCACATGGGTGGGGTGACTGAAGAACTGTGAGCTTGAAAACAATATTTATATCAAAACAAGTACCCCAAACCCTTAAAATGCCATTAAATACCATATAGGCATCCACTAGTAATTTTCTGATAATTTTTCAATTTCTTTCTCTCCCTGCCCTTTTTTATCTTCCTGGATTTTTTTTGGTTTTTAGGTCGAAGGGCAGAAAAGTGAAAAAACCTTTACCCTTCCTGAGATGGAGAACCAATTAAAAATGTTTTTGTAACTCAGCTGCACGCAGACAAAAGACATTTCCCTTGCAGTGTAACTCATCAAACCGAGAATTGGGTAGAGACAGGAGATGCAGACTACTTAAGGCTAATAGGGATATAAAAGTGTAGTTGCCTTTCCTTTGACAGAGCTCTAAAAATGCACTTGTATATTTTTCAAGAGAAAATTGAGAAAGGCGACCAAATCCACAGGGTCACCTGTGCAACCACAGCTGCTGAAATCTGCCAATTCAAATCTCACGCACAGTCAGACCTGTACCAGAGGTAGAATTCCAGATCTGTTTCTTACAGGATGCTGGAGAAATCCCTGCTTCTGGAGTATGATTCTCGTGACCACAATTCACAATTGTCTGATCTTCCAGCATGTATGCATGTACAACTGTATGCATGCATGCATGTATGCTGTCATCTTTTGAATTCTGCTGCAGAAGGTCCGTGTGGCTGTGTAAAAACAGCCCCTATAGAAATTATCTGATACCTGTGCAAGTAACAAAGTGTGCAAAATCCACAAAACTTAGTATTTTAAAATTAAAATGGAAGCATGGCCTTGATTAAAGAGTTCTTTTCTAACATAAAATTTTACTGTGAATTTTCAAATTCCATATAAAGATCATAATTTTGCACCCAGCTTCCTAATCTTCTGCTTATACTTTATAAATATTTCTTATTGCCTTTAAACTTGAAATATAATTCCACAAATGACCCTACATAAGTCTGGTGCTGAGTAATAAATGAATTTTTTTTCTGTTTTTCGAGACCATCTTCCTATTTTTCTTCTTTCATATAGCACATCAATTCTTAATTCAAGCTCCCTTTAAATGTGTAGGCAGATTAAGAATAAATACATGATTCTTTTCTTCAGGTTGTTATGAATGAAATCAAATGTGCCATCAGCCAAATCTGATGAGAAACACAGATGTTCTGAACTTTCAATGAATATCTCAGGTGACTGCTGAACTGCAAACAAATTCATTTGATGAATCATAACCCGAGTGGAATAAAATCTTCCCTGATAATAAATTATTCAAAGTCAAACTCTACCTTTCTAATTTCATCTCAGGACAGTATAAAATGCCTCTAAAAATGAGCTGAAAATTAATAAAATATCTGTTGCAGATGCATTTCTGTTTTCTGAATTTGGAGGTTGCTAGGTGATGAAAAATAAATTGATTGAATCGAAAGAAAATGCTTATGGGAAACTGTGAAACAGATTGCAGGGTACAATACTTTGAACATGAATTAGCATATTGTTATGAAAAGGAAGGCATTTTATAGAATTATGGGGCTGAAGATTTGATAAGAAATTACTATCAGAAGACATAAGCATGACAATAATTCTGGAGGCACTTAGTAGTTGGTAATGAAAAGTAATAAGTAACTGAGAGTAAGAGAAAAGAAAATGCTGGAGAAAATGTAAGAAATCAAACAGCCTGGCTGCTTCTTAGATCTAGGAAAACTATAACTGAACCTGTTTTGACATAAAGTAAAATGTTGTTGACAATGCGTATTCATGCAGACATAGTCAAAGGCAAGAGAATATGCCTAAAATTCCCTTGTTAAAAAACTTTCATCAGCTTCCCTACCTAATTAGAAGATCCTTGGAACACTTCCTGAGAATAAGGATACAATCTCAATGGCAGACATCAAAATAAAATGCCATCATTAATTGAAGCAGAGAACTCTGTACAATTTGTTGAATTTTTGTATATAAAAATCTAAATAATCCAGTGCAACAATCAAGCTGTACTTCTAACTGCACAAGTCAGCAGCATATTTGATGAAACTTTTCTAGAGCGTCCACTGCCTTGGACGTTTTGGTTTTGTCTTCAAGGTTTCATTCCCTCAAAGCAAAGAGTGGTCATACAAAGGGATTAAGGAAAATCAAACTGCATGGGAGACCACTGAAGAAAATAGAACAACACAGATGTAGCAATAAGTGCAAATGAAATGCAAAACCATTCACAGCAATTTACCTTTAACCTTGGGCACCATTACGGGGAACTCAGTGGGGTCCTGAGGAAAGAAAGAAAATACAGGACTGAAAACAATGGACAAATGTGAATTTTACTTTAGCAAAATCTGCCAGTAAACACAATGTGGATATGGAAAACTTGTGAGTAGATGTCAGCTATTAAATAACAAGCATTGTTGAGACAGGCAGTATTGAAATCCAGACACTGTGATATGCAGGATGAGTAAGCAGTTGTCTTAGTCCCCATTTACTGGAGTGGTATAATAATGACAAAGACCATGGGCGTGTGTCACCTCTAAAGTTTCTACCAAGGAGACCTGAGGCTTCTCAGTGTAGTACCTTGAAGGAAAACCTGGCTCAACCTGTGCCTTTGCCTTGTTAAGGTCTACCTGGAGTCCTGACTTTCTTTGGGGATTCTTTATGCCACAATTTAACTTCATAACAGCACTGGGACCATCCCAGCAATCTTCTTTTTTCTTTGTTAGTTCTCAGCCTTTGGCAGGTTTTTGGACATCCCACTGGCTGTAAGATCAGGCTGAAACAGCTCCTGCATTTCAGACGTACATTTCTTTTTGCATCGTTTCTTTCAGATTATTTGTGCACCCTTTCAAAGTAGTTTATACCAATAGGCTTAAAAGACCTGCCATGGACTAGTCATGGACTAAGTATTTGTTAACCCTGAGGAAACTTCACACCAGTACTTAAGAGCAATTCCATTACGCTGGCAGTATCAACAAAGAGAGTTCAGCAGTTGAGAGTCTGGGTCATAGAACAAAGCCAAAAGGAAGGGTTGTGAATGCAGTTTGCATGCTAACAAACCCAGACAAGCAGTCCCAGGGCTGAGACATTATTTTCTGTCTCTCTGCAGGACTTAGTAGCCTGGGGCAAGCCCAGTGCTAAACTGCCTCTACCCAATTTTCAGAGAATTTGTAAAGAAGAACCTGCAGCTTTCAGAAAAACGCCATCTTTCAGAAAAGCACCAAGTGAATTCTCTGTTGGCTAAATTCTATATTATTAGAGATGCCTAGCTTAGCTCAGAGTTCCCAGCATTGAACTTGCTCTGCACATCTGGCAGCGAAGGGGATTTTCTTGGGAAATTTTTATAGTCTGGACACGACTTAGGACCAGTGGCTGAATCAGCTTTGCAACAATGATAAAAACCTTTTTTGGATAGGTCCTGGTTATAGAGAAAAGGGGGTCAACTTTTTAACACTTTTCTGTTCCACACCACCCACATAATCACTGGGGGCATGGTTTTGGGAGGAACAGGAGTGTTGGAAAATCCCCACCTTTGCCTATCTCTGGAGAAAAGCGGCTGGGATCAGCACTCTGCCACTGCCAAACCCTTCCCCATTTCCTTCAGTGATTTCCTTCAATATTGCCTTCTGGAGACCATGTGGGCAGTGCTAATTTTAGGAAGCATATTTGTTTGTTCTTGGAGGTAAATATCCTTTTGTGGGTAAAATACTCTATCTCTTTTATATATTCTTTGTTACTAATACTGCTGTATTAGTACAGTAATTAGTACAGTAACCACTGCTGTTATAAATTGTTATTCCAATTTATAATCTCTTCTTGTTATTCCTCAATTATTGGAAGGAGTGGAGGGAAAGGGAGTAGATTATTTATTTCTCTGTAGTTGTTAAAACCAACACAGGAGGATTGTCCAGTCCTCACAGTTTAGAGAGAAGAGTTTGCTAGTTCAATGAAGATAGTAATTTCTAATAAAGCAGGACCACAAAGAAAAACAGATCTAAACCAATTTGTCTAGAGGCAGTGTTGCCATTTTAAAAATTTTATACAAAATCAAAAATGGATTGTATTTGTTTATAATGGCTCTCCTGGCAAGCTGATTCACATCATCAAAAGAGATCAAAACTTCCCTGATAAATGAAACCCAATACTGAACCAAAAAACTAATGATATCATCTCTGGGCTAGTGTTTCCTGAGGTAATTTTCCCACTATCCCCAGTGGAAAGTGTCTCACAGACATGGTCTCGGATATAAAGGATAAAATTAAAGAGTCCCACCAGAACAGTGAAGCCTTTGGCATTAGTTTACAGTCTCTGTAAAGTAGAAGCAATATTAGATTATAAACATGTCATGTAAAACAGAAGACCAAGGTTTGGACCATCTGAGTTACTACAAATATTTTAATATTTACTTCAGAGAGTAATTAGTTCAACATTGTTTTGATCTTCTGAAGATCTTGGCTTTTTAATATAATTTCAGTCTGAAGTAAAGAGTTAAATTTATATTTGGAAATTCACAGAATCACAGAGTCTTTGAGCCTGGAACACACTTGAATATTGTCTAGACCAAACTTCCAGAACACATCAGGATAAGCTATAAAGAGGTGCTCAGAACTGCATTCAGTTTTGTTTAAATATCTCCACAGATGGAGATTCTGCAACCATCCTGGGTAATCTTTTCTAGTTGAACTCTCACACTAATTTTTTTTCCTTAGTTTTGAATAAAATTTCAACTGTGTTTTTATTTGTGCCTGGTGCCTTTTGTGCTTTCCCTGGACACCACTGGGAAGAGTCTGGCTCCATCCTTCACTTACCCATCATAGCATTTATACCCACCATAAAGATTTTCCCCAGGAGCCTTCTCTTTTCCAGTCTGAATAGTCCCGATGCTCATCCTCTCCTCCTATGAGAGACATTCAAATGCTTGATTGTCTTTGACCAGTATGCTCATGTCTCTTTTGTCCTGAGGAGTCCAGAACTGGACTCAGCACTCCAGGCCTGTATCAGATGTGGGTGGAAGAGAAGGATCACCCGCCTTGACCTGCTGGAATTTCTCTGCCGGCTCAAAGGCTCATTACTCGCTTCTGCTCAACTCAATGTCCACTAGGACCCCAAAGTCTTTCTCTTTCTTGGCGCTTCAACCAATTTTAACCCAACTATCACTTACATAGTCTGTATTTAATCATCAAAACTCTTGCTGCTGTCAAGATAAGCAGTATTTAATGCTGTCCCCCTCATCCACTGAGCTGGATCCAGACTTGTCATTGTACAATCCATGAGGTTGGTCAAGCATGACTGTGCTAAAATGGTTGGATATCATTAAAAAAATACCAGAATAGAAAATATAATTTATATTACTACCATGCATTGCCATCAATTTATTGCTTTATGTTTTTGACTCCTCATTATCCTGCTCTATCCAGTACTACTCAATAAAAAAAGCTTCAAATTCTAGGGAAAAAAAAACCAAACCCAAGCAAAACTAAAATATGAATAGTGAATTCAAAACTCAGCTGAAATTAAATTCTATGCTCATTTAATATAAAGCTTCAGATTACCATCTCTTTCAAGAAAGTTGCTTTCTTAGCACTTTTCACTTTTCCTTTCTAGATTATTTGAGCCATGATCAGAAAAGTGAATAATAGTTCATATCAGATACTATGAAAGTAAGGAAACAGAATATATTATCACATTGGAGTAGAAATTATAGCCACAAATCCATTTCTTCTAAATAATTCCTTAAAATTGTGTAAAATTAAATTCCAGACATCACTATAAATCAGTGATATTACTGTTTCTTAACAGGTTATACCTGTAATACTTTGTGTAATTTTGTTTTTAATTCAGTGGACATTCTGTTCCATAAAAGTCACCGTTTTGAATAAGAAATATGTGTGACATTTTTAGAAGCCTTTGGCATTCAGGAAAGCAAGCGGCACTTTAATTGCACCATGTCCTTTCTCGTGGTACTGTTCTAAAGGATGATAGCAATGTTTACTTCCCCCTGGTTTATAGTTCTGTCAAATAATTTCATGTTTATGAGTGGGATAATAAAATCAATTGATAGCATTAAAACATTTTGTTTTCTCTCACACAGATGCTTATTTAGTGACAGTTTAAAAAAGAAAAAGTCTTCAACCACCTATGATACATAGAGCTGAGACCACAGAGGAACTCTAAAAATACCTTGGTCAAGGATCTGTAGCAGAAAGTTGATTGAGTGAGAGAGCTAATCCAGCCTAACAAATGTACTTTCAGCTGTACAGATTAGTACTTCTTTTTATTTGTAAAATTATATTTCAAATATTAGAGTCTTCAGTATGGTAAATAATTTTGAGATGAGTGAGGTCTCTTCTTAATGCAGTGAGTAAACTCATTTTAATAAAGCCACATCCCATCCAATATATTATACAATGGTTTTTAACTTACAATGACACGTCATTGTAGTGGCATATTAATGTATCATAATATGATATTTGGTTAATAAATGCAATCAAATGAAAACCCATATTTTTTTAAGCTTTGAACACATAAAGATAATGTCCTCCCACAATAAAGACACACTTGAAGACAGGATGCCATCCAAAGGGACAAACTCAAGAAGTGGGACATTGTGAATCTTATGAGGTTTAGTGAGACCATGCACAAGGTGCTGCACCTGGGTCAGGGCGTTTTCAGAAGTGCATGTAGTGACAGGGAAAAGGGGAATGGGTTCAATCTGAAAGAATAGGGTTAAATTGGAAATCAGAAAATAATTCTTTACTGTGATGTTGATGAGACACTGGCACAGCTTGTACAGAGAACTTGTGGATGCCCTGCCCCTGGAAGTGTTCAAAGTCAGGTTGGGTGGAGTTCTGAGCAGCCTGGTCTGGAATTCAGCTCTGCCCATGACAGGAAGGTTGGACCTTTAAGGCCCCTTCCAACCCAAGCCATGCTATGATTCTATGATAAGCACCAAAATCAGCAGTATACAAGCACTATGGGACTCAAAAGCACATAAACCAGTTCTGCTGCTAGAGGAATTTATTGCTAAATATTTTTTGATTAGTAGTATTTGTCAATATTGAAGCTTAGAAAGTTCTGATATTTTGTGTAGGAAGAATAAAATTCAAGATTTCAGTAATAATAAAATATCAAAGGTTTAATATTTTTAATATGAAATGGCTGAAACTGAATAATATTAGATTTAAAAAATTGCAGTAATATTTAAAATTCTATTTTGGGAGAATATTTTTCAATGTGTTTTTACAGTTCTTCAATAGGAACTCTTGTTTTTTTTTTCTGAAGTGCATGCTTTTTATGGAATTATAGTGCTTAATTAACAATCTGATAACTTATAATTCCAGGTTTACATTATAACATTGAATTTCTTTGTTATGTAATGGATCAGTTTAATACATAATTGAATTTAAAAAATAATGACATTTTGAAAAGATAATAAGCTGTTCTTGAATATAAATGAGTTATCAAACACATAAAAGATAATGCTCTGGAAATACAAACATATCACACCAAACAGCTTATTCTAAGCATCACATACAAAAATGACTAGAAAATTAAAATTGTCTAATTGTGAAATTATAATTTTTATAAGTAAGGCATAAGTCACTTTAAAGAAAAAACAACTTGTTTGCATCACAATTAAATTCAGACATTCAAACCTATGTATAACCATCAAACCTCTTAAACTGGTGCCCATTGTTACTTTAGGAAACCCGTGAGAATTTTGCTGTTGAGCTCAATGGCTATAAAGTCATAATTCTAGTAAATGTTTGAAATTAAAATTCTGAAAGCAAATCCTAGGATGCCAATTTATATTTGGAAGTCTTATGCGTAAAGGAAATAACCTGTGTTCTTCCAGATTTATACTGTAATCCTATAGCAAATCCAGAAAAATATTTAAATTTATCACATGAAACATATAAATCATCTGAAAACTTAATTTAGTGTCTTTAATTACAAGATATTATCTTTCTTTTCTTTGACATATTTATACATAAGTAAACATTGCATATGTTATTCAAGGTAATAGTTTTGATATCAGATAGTCTAGCTCTTCACTTCAAGGTAATAATATAGTTGAATAAAACCATTATTTTTCTAACTTAAAGCACCAGACTATATTTGCAATAGTTTTACACTCAGGAATGAGATTCACAAATTATAAATATTTTGACAGTTACTGGACTTTAATAGCAACAACTAAAATTTTTGCTCTAATTATCCAGAATTCTTTCACAGTCCTCTTGCCTGGCACATCTGTTACCTCCTTGCTAAACCAATATTAACATGATTTCAGTAATCAAAAACACAAGCACAACAGGCAGGAAGTATTCAGCAAAGGGTTTACAGACAACTAACAGGCTGAACATATTCCACAAAAGTATTGCTCAGATAACTAAATAATAAATACACCCACAGAAGCCAAAAAGGGGGGCATACAAAGCTTGCTAAAATAAATAATACAAAATATTTCTAATTTGATTCCTTAACAGAACTTTAAAATATTGGCATTAAAATCAAAAAGTAGAAAAGAGAATAATCTTTAAAAAAGCTTTTAGCCCAGTTGCCAGTGCAGTAACATTGATCCTGTCAGTAGTGAGGGCACGTATGACATAAATCACTGCATTTAAGTGCTCTCACTTATCAGAGACTTATCACAAGTCAAAAGTGTCAATGACCAGGGGTCCTATGTATCCACTCTCCCAGCTCAGTTCTGGGAATCGTGGAAGGAGAAAAACTGTCAAATGAAGTTTTGAAAGTTCTTGTTTTGGTAACACAAAACTAGGCAAGCCCAGGCAAGGACCCAAGTTCAAACATCAGTACGAGCAAGGTTTCTGCTGGTGCAGATTTCATCCATGCAGCTTTTTAGTCAGGGATAACTCACTCATGCAGAGCAGGCATCATTACATCAAGGGATTTTTTGATCAAGTCAATAAGCAAACCTCTTAGTTCTCAATTTGCTTAATGTTTCCTCTAATGTGTAATGAAGTGGAAATAAGTTGCAGGTGGGATTTTACCACCTTGGCAATTGGAACATGGCTTTTACTCAAAATCAGAGTGAACTATAACCAGGAAATTTAAACAATGCTCCTCAACAGTAGACTTTTTACCTCACTAAGTAGGGAAATTCAGATTTCCAGCCAAGGAAAACCCCAGGAAACCTGTGTGTACCACTGTAAACCACTGTGTGAGGTCTAGTTTCCAGTGGGTAAGTGACACTGGAAGTGACATGTATAAGTCATTCAATGCAGATCTGAAACTTATCAAAGAACAACTTAACAGGATTTATATGATAATCTAAACACATACAACCTTGAGGCCTCAAATTTACTGTTTATATGACTTGGATGAAATGATTCAGTGGAGTAACAGATACAGATTAGGATATGGATTAAGCTTTAAATATATAAGAATTTGCCATTTTAAAAATCAAATAACACAACTTCCAATCCTATCCCTCATAACTGTTAGATGAACTGTAGACAGCTATCTATATATATATATTTCAGACTTGGTTTTTGATTTGATAGCATTAACATTTAGACAACAGAAAACACCCTGCCTTTACAAACATTCCATAATCTCTTCTAAATAGATTATAGAGTTTACCTTGAACTTTTCAGTCACTGTTGAAGTTCAACACTTGAAGTTCAACTTTAATGAATTCAAAATGAATTCTCTCATCTCTTACTTTACAACAACTGGTAAATATAGGTTCCAGCAGCATAGTAATTTGTAAGTGTATACCTCTGTATTCATATGTGAAGGCTTTCTTCAGCATTAAATAATATATAACTTGACAATATATTATTTACTTCAGGAGGCACGATGTGATTGATGCAATCAGACAATATACTGCAGCACATAATAGGGAAGATGAAAATTCAGGAAAAAGAAAAAAATATCAAAAAAACCTCAAACAAACCATTTCTATTCCCGCAACAGGAGGATACAAAAAAAGAATAAGAGTTTAATAAAAGCAATCCAAGAACTGAGGAAAATATAATTCTTTAGATTGCTATAAATACTCATTGTCTTTAGTTTTTCAATTTAACCTAGCTTACCAGACACACCCCCATAATTCCATAGTGTCACAAAGAGAAAACAAGTTTTCTAACTAATGAATACCAGTGCCTTTTCTGCTTTTTTATTTCGTGGTTCATCATCTCCTCTGGTGTCTGATTTATGACCCAATGGGGTTTATTCTGTTCCAAATAAAGTCCAAAAAACCCCCACCCCATCCACAATTTTATTTCTTTACAATAAGAGTCAGGGATCTCTTTCCTGATATCTCCTCTTGTTTCTACAGTTTCAAACTTCTAGGTTTTAACAACTATTTTTTCTTATCTCCTCTTTCATTTGAGCATATGATACCTTTTCATAATTCTTTATTGCCTTAATTTCACCACCTCTGCTCTTCAGTGGATTAAGCTGAAGGAGGAAGACACAGACTTTTCCCAGGCCACACAAAAGAAGAATGCCCATACAAGTGGGAAAAGAACACAAGTCTTGAACATGAAACTGGTCCTTCAGAGAAAAGCTTTCACCTCTGTATGAAGACATTTGACATCTAGTTCTAAGTATGATGTAAAAACGAAGTATTCTATCTAAAGAATTTATCCTGGGCTGTGGAGTTGTGTTGTACCAAGCATTCTCAATATTTATTCACATTCCTATGGAATTTTTCCCTCTCTCTCAATTTATTTCTCAGAAGTTTTCTTCTGAGAAATACTGAAAATTCTTGAATTACTGCAATTCTTGAAAGCTAGTCCTCTTACAATAATTACTATAGACATTCTTTAGCTTACATCTGTAAATAATTGTCCCTATTAATATTAAACTGTTTTTTTTAAAGGTAGTTTACCCTTTTCTCTAATTTGATTTGACTAGTATAGAACAGTCTCTTTTCTGCATTTCTCATTGAACTGTGCTCTTTAATAAATTGATTTGCAGGCATTCAAGATCTAGTACTTCTGAGGTTTCAGTAGACTTAAATCAGGTAATGATTTCTCTAATAGAGAAAGTCTCTTTCTCAGACACACACAAACAAGTATTCTAAATTCCAGACTGAGGAAAAGCAGTTTACATTGTTTTAGTCATGTGAATCACTCCAATCATTATCTTTGATAATACCATCTATATAAAATATTTTACACCACTGATATAATTTTTTTTTAATGTTCTCTAGGATGGTTCTGCTTGCCAGTCACTGAGATCAGGGCTCCCCTATGAGAACAGGCTGATCTGCACTCCCAGCTGTTTTTCTTGAGAAAAGACAAAATATACACAGATCATACATACTATTGTATGTATGATCTGTGTATGTTCAATTAATGTATTTTCACCATCTGTTTCTTCTTCATGAAACCATAAGGACTTCTGCAAGGACAGTTCATATTTTTATCCCATGCAATTGTAACTTCCAAAGAGGTTTATTAAGTATGCAGTTTCATGAGATTCCGTAACTTACTTATAGTAGATATCTCATATAAAGTTCTGTAAAATGGCTTTATACTTTGGACAAAAATTGCTTTTATTATTTCACTACATAAGTGCATACCACTCTCTCTTTTGTTTTGAAAAAGAAGATTTTTTTTTTCACTATTTGTAATACAGAACTATTGATGACTTCTTGTTTCTATTACATGCTTGAATAACTTCCCTTAATATCTGCTTCTTCATACCAAACAACGTTCACTAAATATATATACCTCTGTCTTTTGTCCTTCCAAAACAGCTATCTCACTATATGATTCATCAACTATACAATAAAAATGTAAAATTCCTAGCTAGAGAGAAGGCCTCCTACCTCCCCTTAGCAGCTGGTTATCAAATCACCAATCTGTTTCTTTTTCTTTGTAGTGTTTCTGGCAGGGATGGCAAACTATGTCATCTCAGGAAAACTTGGTTTTCTCATGTAGTGTGTTAATACTTTCACTTCAGATTACTGACCTTCTTCTTCACAATTAACACATTATACTTATGCTGCTGCAATCTCTTTTTTTCACTCGGAATTTTTTTAAGGATGAGGGCTTCACCAGTATGTAGGTTAGTGGTTGAATCCCTATAAACAGGGAGAAAGAGAGATGAAGTGGGAAACAGAATCAAAAACACAACCTGTTCAAGATAGCTTAGTCATTGCACTTGATTACTCATTATCTTCCTCTGCTACCTGCTGCAAAGCCATCTGTCAGTGGAAGAAACTCCACTCTGTTTCTCCAAATTTGCCCAAAATCCCTTGTTTACCATTCTGTTCAAGTGGTTTCCTTGGTCTGCTTGTACACGTAAAGTTAATCATGTTCTTTCAAGTTTGCAGGAACAAGGTCAAATGTCTGCCAGGAAAGATTAAGAAGCTACTGGTGTTATTCTGGAATGAACAGAAATATTGTCAAACTCACACAAATAAAACAACATTAAAAAAATCACCTTCTTCCTTCATTATTTCCCCAGTCACTGAGGCATTTTTCACTGAACATATTTCATGAAAGAGAAGATCTACAACTTTTAGTCACTTCAGCAAATAGTTCAGGACATGAATTTCTTCAATACTCCATGGGCCATGTAGAGACAGATGGTATTCAAGCATTCCAGTATTGCACATTTCAACTTTGCAATACATTGAACCGAACTTCTCTTAATATTGAAGTAATGAGTTAACTCCTAATCCCATATTTTCATTTTCTTGAATAATACTGCTTGGTATTTACAAATCTCCTGGTCAAAATCCAAACAATACAGAATAATTTTTCCCATAAAACTCAGTGTAGTAAACCTTATACAACTTTCCTGACTTTCAAAATTCATATTTCATTAGACAAAACTTTACCCCTCACAGCTATTCTAATATCTTTGTTATTTTTATCCTTGAAACTAGCATCATTAATATTCAGACTTTAATATCTTCTAGTAGAATGTACCAACTTGATTTATAGTTAAATACATAATTTTCTGTATCTGATCACCTGAAAATAATGGGCTTACAAAAAGAAATACAGTCAATCTGTTTGATTTGGGTTTTTTAATTACGCAGGGGGGAGGATATTTTTTTTACTCAGAATTTTCTCTCTATAAATACTGTTAATAAATAGGCAGATAAACAGAGAAAAAGTAGTCAAGTTTAATCTCCCTTTGCTGGCATATATTTTTCCTTGAAATTATTAGGATCTGGAAAGCAGTCAAACACATTAGATTAAATGTTGCACCGTAGAGCAGTTTTTTTGACTTCACATAACATATGTGCTAAAATGGAATTTTTTTTAAAAAAATTATTAATTCAATAATTTTGTTCAGTTAAAAGAATAATTTTTCTTGACAACTTGATTTTATCTGACATTTTATTGGAACAAATTAGCATTTGGTAAATACATTGAACTTATGAGCCATTCCTAATGAACACATTGTGTTGGATTCCTCTGGAAAGGATGTTTCCCAATTTTGTCTTTTCAAAATACAGTTTATTGATAAAATGCTTATTTAATTCCCTCGAATGAGTAAATTGTTGTGAAACCCCCAATTTTTTAATGATAAGGTCCACCGTGTGTAGTGTTTCAGACTGGTCTTCAAAGTAACTTGTCCTCTGCTGTTAAGGTCCCCAAATCAGTCCATTTTAAGCAAGAAACTGCATTATTTCATCTAAGAAAACCATGTCTATTCATTTTTTATTTGTCCTACAGCCTATTTTTTATAATATTCATGACACGACTTGTAAATTGTTGAAGCAACTGTTTGAAAAAATAATTTCTAGCTAATAATGAGGCATGAATAAATAACAGCAAAGCTTACAGAAGCTCGTCTGAATGTCCTGGAAGGGGAACATTTCAATGTAACAATAGAGATGAAAGAATGGAATGGCAAGCAGTTCCTCATTATTCTTATTAACCAACCAGAGCATTTAGAGGCATCAAGGCACCATACTGTAAAATCAGGGGAATTCTAAAACCTGTACTACAAAAAAGATTTACTCAAGAGGCTGTTCAGCTGAACATTTAACCACTTCTAACTGACAGATACAACACTCTAATCATCTGTTTCTACATATGTGTAGGGGTTTGGATATTCACAAGGGTTTTTGATTCTCATCTCTGTTGACTAGTTTATAGGCTATGTTTGATTTTCTAAGCTTCTGTTGCGTTGTGCTTCTTAAACACTCTAAAGAAATGCAGCCCAGGGAAGCTCCTCAGTATTTTAGAGTAGCAATATCACTGAAGCCTTTTGCTTACCACGTTTATGCCCAGAACCTGCTTGGAGTGTGCATAAGGTTCCAAGTGTCAAGTTTCATTTAAGATAACTTCAGAGATGATCAAGTTATTTAAAAATAGTAATACTAAAATGCAGACCAACAGAGCTAATGACTTAGAAAATATTCCCCAAAAGCAGAGCATCAGTGGTAGAGTTCAGGTTTTGAACTTGGCATTAGATTCCAAGCAGCCATGGAGATGGATACACTGGCACAGCAAACCAAAGGTCATGATTTGGTCATTAGATCACTACTTCTCTCTTCACTAGATCAGAGGGATCACCTTCATTAGAACATGAATTTAACATTAACCATCAAATAAATCAGAAACTATTAAAATCAGTTTACTGAGTGTCATCCATTCCTGTCTGGCTGAAGTTTTCCTTCTTTCCTCTATGCTTTATTTTATACTTCCTCTAGTTCCAACCCGCTGACCAAAGAGGGTTGGAGAACACAGGTTTTATAGAACATGAAGAACTTTGCTTAAAAATCTTGCTTTAAACTCCCCTTGCCAATGCAGTTTTTTCTGCTTTCTCACATCAATGTACCTGAAAATTTTGTTTCAACTGTCTGAAAAAATTCTTCCTTGAAAACCAGATTCCGTTATTAGGTCTAACAAGCAAGAAGGAAGGAAAACCTTTTTTATTTTTTGCTTGCTCTGTCTGCTTTGGTCTCTTCAACTGTCTTGCTTTCACAATTCTGCATTGACCGGTTTGCCTGTATTTTTGCTGACAACTTTATTCTCCCCTGCCCCAGACTCACCCAGTGCCTTTTCCTAATCCATCCTTAGGACAGTGCAGACCAAGTTGTTCTTAAAACTTTTTACCTAAACGTCTAAATTTTTCTTATCTAACCTTTGTCAGTATTTCTTCCTGTCAGCCTCACATCTGTTCCTCACATCTAGTCACCAGCCCAGCATGAAACAACAGTTGTTATCCTTAAACTCTGACATCTGTCTCTGTTTCTCCATCATGTTCATTTTTCTTTTGCAAGCATGAAAATCTTATACTAGATTTTTTTTTTTTTTGCCACAGTCTTTAGATCCGTAGTGGGAACAAAAATCTAAACATGACCTGTTTAGATTTTAAACAAGTAAAAATATTATAGAGATGTTATCAGTTGTAGATATTGGCTCGTATCAAAATTGGTGTGGCTGGATGAATGAAAGACAAATAAGCGGAAACAATTTGAGGGAAACAAGCTTGGAAAAGGTCAAAAAGAAATATGAATGCAGACAAAAATAGAGTAACAAAAGTGTGCTGGATTGTTTTAATTGTATCATATGTCATCTGAAATTTGAAATAGGAAGCAGGATTTATTTTTTTTGCCTATTATGTGACCTACATGATGCCTTCAAACTCTTCCACTAAAAAAAATCTAAATAATTTGAAATTTTTGTCATACTGAAAAGACCATTTTTTTTTGCCCCCCTCCCATTGGATTACTGCCAGCACAAACTTATCAATTCAAATCAGGGGTCCACTGGCACCTTATGACCTCTCCCTCTCTCTTTTTTTTTTTTTGTAAATTATATTGAAATATCAATAAATAATCTCTTTACAGGTACAATTGAGATACATAGGATGGAGCCCAAGGAGGGGACAAAGAAGGCCTGAAGTGCCTTTAACTGGGGCAGTTAATTTTAATTAACTTAATTTTAGCTGGGGTAGTAGTACCATGGCAGTCCCAGGAGGGGGTGGACCTGATGTGGCATTTTGACCAGGGATTGCTATTTCTATTTTTTTAGTATACTGTTATTTTTTCACTTATATCTACTCATATGCTCTTATTGGTGGAAAGCGATTGGTTTAAATAAAAGGGGAGAACTCATTTTGGAGTGTTGTCCTTCAATTGTCTTAAACCAAGACAGGTTGCTTCAGATCAGAGATGTATACAGGGTGTTATATCTGGTAGAAAGGGTGTAGTTTATCACTCATGTGCCTGGATGCAGTCCCTGATGCAATCATGCATGGAAACATATGGAACATATGTCTGGTAGGACATATATCATTCACTGTCTCAAGGCAAACACATGGGAGCTTTCTTTGTTTATTTAGATTTATTCAGTTTTTTTAAATTTTGTATATAAATAGCTCTATAATGAGTTTAGACCCTCAGTGTTGCATGTGTCTATTTTATTCAATGCTGCTCATCTGAGATTCTCATCCTTTAAAGCTGTGTGGGGTTATATTCATTCCTCTAAAGCAGTAACATGTGTAGGTATTATGTAACTTTAATCCTTCTACCTATGTATATCTAGTGTATATCTATACCTTATCCCCATATGCCACCATTCAGTCACCTTGAGCTTATTCATAGTAGATTTATTTAACCAAACAAAAGTTATTTTGATGTATTTTTGTATGGATGTTTTTATTCTTTAATCCCTGAAAGATATTCCTTTTGGCTTCCTGAGTTTTGAAACCCTGACCCAGGAGCAGCCAACAAACCCATGATCATTTTCATTTAGCTGGTTTCTTTCTAATTATTTTTAGAGTTTTAATGGATTTAATTTTATGGATCCTAGTTCAGTCTGTAAAATTAAAACATTAATAACTGTCTCTGAGTGTTTAACCACATGAACTCTTTTTTAAATGAAGCTGTTCATTAAACCAAGTGATTTGCATATTGCATGGCATACTTCTGTGAAAGAGAGAAAGGCTCATTCATACATGATAGTGCTCATCCTACTTATGCCTGAGACTTGTGTCAGCACTTCATTTGCAAATTCTGTTTTTACTAGTTCAGAGCTCAGCTATATAATCTTTCTGTGGGCTGAAACTTGACAAAGAATAGCTCCACTCCAGAGTCCATTTGAGCTTCAAATTTCAAATGAATCAGGTTCACCATTTCCATAAACTTTTTACACAAGTGTGACAGATCAGGCTGCATTCCTGTCAGCTCACATGAGTTAAGTAGGGTTGGGTCTTTGAAGATAATACCTCCTGGAAAATCCATGAGGATTCTATATCTTTCTTTACTGTAGAGTGCTGGAACAGGATGCCCAGGGGTGCTGTGGATGCCCTGTCCTTGGAAGTGTTCAAGGCCAGATTGGTTGGCACTCTGAGGAGCCTGATCTAGTTGAAGATGTCTCTGCCCATGGCAGGAGGATTGAAACTAGATGGTGTTTAAGGTCCCTTTCAATCCAAGCCATTCTGTGTTTCTGTAATTCCATGACCACTCTTGCACTGCACTCAGTGCTCAAGAAATGGGTGCTTCTGGAGGTATATTCTTCATTTAGGTGAGAAAAGACCTTTGAAATCACTGAGACAGAAGACCAAAAGACCTTGCTAGTAAATTATCCCACAAACGTTGGCATACTGCCCCCAGGTCTATCTATAGTAAACCCGATTTTACCCTTTTCCCATCCTTTAAAGCTCTGTCTATGAGCCCTGCTAATGCTTGTGCAAAGATCCTTTTTCCATCTTTGGGAGGGGTGACCCCCATCAGCTTTCAGCAGCCCTATGGTGTCATGTAAACTGAGCCATGATGAAAACCCCATGAATTTCTGCCCACCTGTGAAGTCTATAATGGAAAATGACCTGAGGGCCTTACCAGGACAGGAAGCTTTCTCTTCACATCCTCCACCCACCCCGCAGGAAGTCAGCAGAGTTCCCTGAGGAGTGGGTCTAGTCTGCATATTAGACAATATGGTCATCATTTTATTTATGTAGGTTCAGCTATTTCTGCATTGAAATCACCATCGCTTAGTAATAGAGATCTTTCCGCAAGTCTTAATAATCAGTTTTGATTTTTGCTACCTAGAATATCATCTTAATCATATAATGTTATTCCACTATTCTTATCCACTTTCAAATTACTAAGGAAGACACGGAAGAGTAAAGAAACATGAAATGATCCATCACTGGTGCTTTCAGATCTCATTGATTGCTTGAGCCCACCCATCATGTATTTCTCAACTTTTCCCACTCTCAGTGCTAATTGGTTATTAATTCTTGATTTGATCTTTACTCTCTTAATTTAGTTTAGCTAAGAGCTCTAGGGAGGCATCACGTTAAAACCATTTTTGAATATCCTAACTTCTAAGAACAGCCAGGTCACCTTTATTCCCTTCTCCAACTCTGAGTTCAGAGAAACCTAATGAAATTTCATAGACATGACCTCATTCTTGCAAAAGCATTGCTGACTGTACAACCGTTGCATCGTATTTGTCCATATTTCTTATATCTGTGGTTTTCATTACATTTTCTTCCAGTTTATCCAGTAGATAAATCAGATTTTCTGGTCTATTGCTCTTCAATAGTCTCTGTTACCCACAAAACATCAAAAAAAAGTCACACTGCATCTACAATTGTCTGATCTTCAGGTCCTGAGGCTGATTTGGAAGCAAGAGAAATCACACAAAAGGTTATAGGTCAAGGAAAATTTTATTACCTTTGTGCATATACTATCCAGGATGGTCAGTAGTTATTATTCTCAAACTTTTGCCATTTATGACTAAACTTAAAATAATTTATCAGATTCAATTCCACTGAAAATGTCTATGGTAACTTCCCTAGTGTAAACTAATAATGACCAGTTTCCAAGAGTAATCCTTTAACTTCTTAGCCATTTTTTAACCATATCAATTCTGTAATGACTATTGTATTTGAAAAAGACATTTTATTCATAGGGTTTGGTGTGGTTTTTTTTTTTTTTTTCTTTAATAAGGTTTTCCTTACCTTGTTAAAGAACTGACAGGTCAAAGTTTTAACTTCCTGGTGTGCCTTTTACTTTTTCTTTCAGTTGGACACATCTGTTATCATAAGACCTTATATTTCCAATATCATTCTCTTATATTCTGCTAAAGATACAAGTTTTTCCTCTACTTCCTTTCACTTCTTCAGTTTGTGTAGGGAATACATCTATTCTGAAAATTCACTCCCATCTTTGAATGAATGTGCTGCTGCAGCCCTTCTATCCTTTTGAACAGATATTTCAGCCAGCTGCTTCATTTTCCTCCCTGAAGTGAAATATTGTCGTGGTAAATTCTTTCCTTTTCTGTTTTAAATGTGGGTACCATCCAGGCATTTCCAGAAAGAAGTAATGTCTTTCTAAATGCTGCTTATGTGTTTTCATTATGGCCTGTTTCTCTGAGAAGCCATTTTTTAAAATATAGCCAATTTACATGGCATTGGTCAAAATCCCTTGTTATCAGTGTAGATTCTATTTTTGAGAATTCCATCCTGCTCCTAACAAGGTGACAGATAACTGCAAACATTCTCGCATTACTGCTCTTACACTCCTCTGACCTCTCTCTGGATCTTCAAACTCATTTAAGCACTGTAGTTCTTGTTGATATTCTCAAGTTTTGGATTCACTCCATGCTTTCTTAATTTCTACATCTTTTGGAACCACTCCTTATGGTTAATTTCAATATTTCTAAGTTCTTTACTCCACAATATTTAAGTTATCGCATAGATTATAATTTATTTTTCACAATATATTTTTGGTGCTCAAAGTAGCACCAGCCTTATCTAATCAGGCTTTTCAGTTAATTCCATTATTTCTGGATTCTGATATTTCTGCAGAAGTATATGTACACTTGATCTTTTATTTTAATCTAGCTGTTGGCTGTTGTATTTCCTACACTAAATTTATTGATTTGGGCCTTATCTAATATTGCTATGC
>VWZU01017023.1:225726-286363 GCA_013397095.1 Sterrhoptilus dennistouni | reverse complement strand
TTTTTTTTTTTTTTTTGTAATTAGTGTACCTGTGGAGAATGAAGCACTTGCTAACTTTCAAGCAGTTTTTTTTTCAATGATTTGATCCAAAGGCTTCCTAATTTGACATGCCAGAAGCCTTAGCCCATTTTAGCTTCAGTGAAGCCAATCAATCCTCCATAGGTTTTCTGTATTTCTCTCAAGGTCTTTTCCTCCTGCATATTTTTCTAAGTTGTGGACCAATATTTTTCTGCTCTTGGAAAACTTCCAGAGAAATGGTGCAGTACTTCACTGAAATCCTGATCTCAGTTTGCACTTCACAGTTGAAATTTTGCTTTAACAAATGCAAGCTCCATTTTTACATGGAGAACCTCTTTCTCTGATGAGCTATTTACAAGAACCTTAATTAATTTATCCTTCTGAAATGTTCACCAAAATTAGCACATTACTGCAAAATTATGTCTCCCTCAGAAGGTCCTACTTTGCTGAAATTTTTAGTAGAAAAATTCCTAACTACAGGTAGGAATATAAGAAGAAACAAAGCAAACTCGCAGAGAACTAACAAGTTTGATAATTTTACATGGAAAAAAAGAGGAAATTATAGTAGTTGAACTACTATAGTCAAGAGGTTTTCTGAGTTTGTTCATAAGTAGTGTTAAATATCAGTCTGACTAATAGGGGTATAGGACTTACCAGAAATTCTTCAAATTTTACAATATGGCATATGCTGCTATTTCATGGACTATAATGTCCCCCCTTATTATTTTATTTCCTCTAGCAGAGTTCAATTTTAAATTCTAAAGCGATTGCAACTTTTCAAGAATTACTATTTTTTTAAAAAAAGCTGATGCTAAATTATTTAAAGAAATCATCATAAACATCTGGAGGGTTTGGTTTTTGGTCTAAGCAGACTTTTACAAAGTGTATTTTAACAAATGCTTCACAGAGGTTTCCGAGAAACTTGCAGACAATATTTGAGAACTCCATATGGATAAATAAAGCCTGCTGAGTCCTTGAACACCACCTGCTCTTAATGTCTGACTATTTAACAAACCTGATTAACCCTGGTGCTGTTTTGACACTGCTGAGGTAGAAACCCTCAAAACTATAGATGGCAGAAATTCCCAATAGAGGCCTCCAAAATACAAGGATGGGATGGCACCCAAGTCCACATATAAAGACAAATGACAAAAGCCAGTCACTAGCAGCTGCACCACCAGGTTGTATTTGGTGTAGAGAGTAGTGGTACTTAAAAAAAAAAAAAAAAAAAAGAAACCTGAATAAAAACATACTGATGGGGTGATTGATGTAACTGGCAGAGACATTTGGGATGCAGCTGGGAGGGGAGGAAGGAGAGGAAGAGGAGGAAGGAGAGGGACAGGAAGAAAATAAGGGGGAAGGGGGAAGAGAGGAAGCCAGAAACAAAGAAGATAGATTGAATTATAATTTGCAATTGTAGTGCTCATTTCTGAATCCTGCAATATATTTCTAAAACTCCTCTAAAGCTTTAGAAAAATTTGATATAAGGCATTTGGATGTACTGGTGGTGCTGCCGGTTTTGCATTATACATTGCTTTGCAGTGAGAATGTGCAACAAGGAAAGCAGATTTTTGTCAGATTTCTGGCCTTGGTATTCACTGCACAATGATAAAGCATGGAACTCCCTGCAATACATGCATGAATGTATGTGAGTCAGAGGGGGCCATGGAAACAGAGAGGAACCTACATGTTTTGAACTGCAAAACAGAATTTGTTCTGGTACAAATTTTTGGAATAAAAAATTCCAAAATTCTTACAATTTTTTTATTAATAAATCTCTTGATACTGAAAGATTAATCACCTTACTAAAAATTAACGTTGTTCCTGTCTCAGTTTTCAAACTATAATAGCTATATAAAAACCATACATAAGCTGCACTTTTTAGTTTTATACAGGCATCTAAAAAGCAAGTGTTTTCAGAAATGCAATTATCTACTTTAAAGAAAGTATTGGTAAGACAATACTGAAAGCTTTAGAAAATCATTCCTATATTCTAATTTTCAGGGAAAATAAAAGGCAGAAAGCCTATGCAAATTAAGTGTTCAGGCAATAATTTAGTGACAAAAATTTCAGTCTCCAATGACTCGCCAGAGCCTACCTTGGTAAGACTGCATGGATCAACACTGAAAAGTATATGTATTATAAATACATATACATATGCATGCTACGTATATGTATATGTATTTAAATGTATCATAAATCTGATAATGAGAGTGCTTTAGTCTATTCCACTTACAGCATGAAAACCATTCCCTCAGATCAACTTTAACATCTTCAAAACCTACTCATAACGTAAGTTTGATACTTTGCAATTGGATGGACAAAATCTGCACATGATCAGTTACCACAGCTTCTCCTAATGAGTGGTAACTTGCTAAAGTGTGGGAACTCACTCACTTCCAGCATATGCTGAAATGCTAAGAAAATATTCAGAACTACCCCGAGTCTTTTCTAGGTAAATCTTCCAGACTGCCACCCATCTGCTGCTACCAAAAATATGAACTCGGTGATAAATTTGATTAAATGGATCCTGCTGCCACTGTTTCATTTGAAGTTTTGGTGAAAACAGCAGATAACAGCTTCATACTCCTGTAACACTCCAGATGGTGATAATTCTTTTCTAAGCATACTAGGACTGCAGGTAGAAATATGTTGACAAAATACATCACTGAAATTTTAATGCCTCTTGACATCCAGAGTAAAGGAAGTTTTTTTATCTGCTTTCAATATTTATTACTGTCATACACTCTTTGTTGTTTGGAAGGCACTTCTCATTATCTTCCATCTAGTGAGGAGACTAGCAGTGCTTTTTTTACAATATAATTGACCTATCAACACTAAAGGATGTTCAGAAAATCTGATTATTTTGTTCAAATATGAGCTACATGAACCTGAAATCTCCTCTCCCATTAACAATTGGAAAACAGATCACAAATTCTATTCCAGGCAGTACCTACTGAATAGACTTTTGGACTTTATACAATGCCTAAGATATATGAGCTGTATTGGGTGATTGCCTGTAACATACTGCCCTGACAAGTTTTTCAAGATTTGATGGATTCTATGAACATTGTAGTATGAAGCATTTAAGAATCCATCCAATTCTATTGAAAACTCAGTTTTGAGTCTTGTGACAATATCATTAAAGGTTCCTGCCATAACACTACAGCAGCAGTTGAGTGGTACATGGTACAGGGAGGTTTGATTAGGCTCTACCTCACACTTCTGTTAGAACAATTCCACACTCTCAATTTGTCTGGGTCCATCTGAAGTGATCAGCAACATGGTTTATGTTTGAGTCACCCTAAGAGGTTTTAATAATTAATTAAAAGAAGCAGCATTCAGTGGAAGAAGGTCAGATATACTCAAATGTTTCTAAAAATGGCCCTTTTTATAATTAAGCATCTCAACTTTCTTTCTAACCCCTTCATTTTATAATTTTAAATAGAATTTACTTTAAATTATCCTGATTCTTTCATATTATATTAAGGCTAGAAAACATATTGTTTTCAAACCTCGATGACTTTGAAACTCTTTACAAATAATCTGCTCCACTCTTTTAAGCTCCAATCTGCTGCTGAGGTCTCTTCGTGCCCAGTAATTGAAGAGTCTTGCAGCTCAGAGGCTCTGCTCACTGGCTCTGGTGTGGCAAATTCCTCTAAATCTGAGCACTGCTAACCTTCCTCTACTCACACAAATATCCCTGGGCATCTGTTCTGCAGATGACAGACATTCTCCTGAAAAGCTGGAACATGCATGTGTTGAAAACGTACGGTCCATGCTGGAAAATACTGTCTACAGCTCTGCCAGAGCTGGCAGAGCCAACAGCAGCAGGTCCAACTTTTCTGGTGTCAAACCTACTGCACACAACATCCCTGTGTCCAATACTTCCAAGTGTCTCCAGCCTGGCTTGCCAGACTCCCCCAAAGGCAGCAGCTCCTTGCCAGAAGTGACAGGGCAGTGGATTAGCTCTCAATTGTCTCCCCCAAAGCCGCAGCTTGCGCGTGTTTCAGCACCGACAGCCCTTCTAAAACCACTTTACAGGCAGCTCCTTCATGAGTGGCTGTGTTAGCCAGATTTATGTTTTTAGAGAACTCAGACTGCTCTGCTGGCACAGCACATCCACAGGTCTGGGAGCCCTAGGCCTCTGGAGGACAGGAAAGAAGTCCTTTCAGCCAGCAACCTGTATTGGCCATGGCTCAGCATAAACAAATCCCAGTGGCACTGTGCTCATAAGGAAGGGGCATTAATAATGCAAAGCTTTTGACACCGGCAAATTTTCACTGACACTGATGAGTTCTTGAAGTTGGATTTTTCATTTATAAATATCATTTTCACTTCAACGCATCAGTTGAATTTTTTCCAGACTCTAGCTGAATTTTCAAGCTTAAAGTTGAGAAACCTCTCCTAAAAAACAGGGTTTAAGGGCATTTGATAAAAGAGATGAGGGCTAGAAACTACATCTCCACCCTGTGATTTGCAGATAGAGGTCAGCTATCACTTGATGGATGCCTCTCTTTGCTTTTTCTTAAAAAGATATCATTTCAACAGATTGAAGATGGAAATTTTTCCACTTCAAAATTAACTAGGAAGATCCATCAAGAAAGGAAAACTTGTTTTGAAGAAAGATCGAGCCTTTTCTTGAAAGGTTTGGCCACATGGCCTTGGTGTGCTTAGCAAACTTGGAGCATTCTAACATTCTTTGAGATCAGGAACAAATTTCCTAGCATCTGTGAGAGGAATGATGTGTGATCATGGACTTTGTAGACTGCAAGGGAAATTAGCTTTGACTGAAGGAATAAAATTAGCTTTAAAATATAATTTTGCATGCAGCAGGATGTGGTATGATTTTTACAGGCAAAATTTGAGGAAAGTGGTGAAAGAAATGCTATCAGCCCTGCTACACTTTTTCCCAAAACACTTTTCAAAGCAGCTTTATTAAGAGGCTAAGAAGTGTGGAGTCTTTGGTAAGCTTTTTCAGGCATTCTGATATAAAATTCAGCTGCATTAGGTATTTCATGGGTCATGACTTAAGAAGGATGGTGAGGATATGCATCTTTTATAGATTTAAATCCATACCACATTTTACTTTATATATATCGCACATATACAAAGTAAATTGATTACTCCTTACTGAGCTCTAATTATCCAGAAGGTTTGGCAGTTGAAGGAGAAATTGGAAAGCAATGTTTCTTTGACAGACTAATGAAGGTAGCTGTTCTTTAAAACAGTTAAGCCCCTCAAAACTCTAGGCAAGGGAGAGACCAGTTTTAAGTTGTTAGAAAACAGTGTTTCATTAGTGAAATGCTTCCCTAAATTTATGAGAGGGAACATTAAATTTTAGCTCCATTTTAGAGCTTTTGCATCATCCTAATTCTGCGCAAATGACTAATACAGGTGACTTAATTGGGTCTACTCGTACTTGGAATTACATGTACTTAAGAGTTGGCATGATTAGCTTCTCGATGAATGTATGGAGGAGGAATTTTGTCCCATTCATCTTATGCCAGATGCATTTTGCAAAATTTTTGATGCTAAATATTTATATTGATGCTGATTTTTTTTTAAATATTATGTCAAATTTGAAAAAGGAATTAATAGATTATTAGTTCGTTGCCATTACTGCTTAGACAGTTGCAGAGCACTTTTTAGGGCTATTATCAACGTGTACTGTGGGAGGCTAATTTTTTTGTTTAAAACTGACTCTTCTGCTAATAAGAGGGAGTTCATTTTAGATCTCTCTCTGTGAAAGTAGCCATTTACCTCTTGATATTTACCACGTAAGAAGATTTTTTTTATAAAGTAGAATACAGTATTTTCAATGACTGTCACAAACTGTATCAAAATAATTTTTAAACTACCTAAAATAATGCAGTAATTTTTTTTCTCTTATCCCTTAAATGTTTACTCCAAATCATATTTTAGCCCATATAACTAGTATACCTTGATATATTTCATACTCCCTAGATTCTTTTCATCAGAGTTATTGACAGTTTCTCCACCTTAACAAAGCTGACCTACTGATACCGAGCACACATCTGCAACTCATTCATGCCATGGAAACAGTCTTAGGAATGTCAAATTATTCTATACACAGATAAAAAGAAATTGGCAGTGTAAAATCTATTAATACTCCTTCAATTCTAAAGCTGGAGCAACAATCTGCTGTGCCTTGTAACAAAAGGAAAAGAACCATTCATTCCCTAAAATTGAGTATATGGGGAAAGGTGGTGGAAAACTGAGCATCATTGCACAAATGTGAATTTTTCTAATATTAGCAAGACCGGTATTATACCAAACAATTTAAAATATTATTCAGAATACAATAGTATATGCCACATGCTGACATCCTTTGAATGAAAAGGAGCCGACTCTAGCAAAAACTGGTTTAAGATCTAAAATATTTAAACTATCTTGATAAACTATCAAGACAGAAAGTGCAACAGCATCTTGCAACGTTTAGCATTTGTATTCAATTATTACTAAAAAAGTTTTTTTAGCTATTTGCTAAATGATTTTTATCTAAATTAGTCTCAATGAAGCATCTCATCCACCTGAGAAAATTGTAGATCCATATTCTTGAAATACAGCTAAAGAAGTTTAAATCTGTCCTTTGAACTTTGCATAAATGAAAATGAGACTCATATATGACTACATGTATCCTCTGCATCTACAAATACATCTGTGTATGCTGCTGTTAACTTGCATTTATCATAATTACATTTGCAAAACAACCTAATTTTAACATTTTTTTATGGAATGTTCATCAGGTCATTTAACCATGGAATGGTAAATCCATAGTAATTCATGTAACCTTGGTAAAATATGAATAAAAACCTAAGTAGAGCTGAAAGTAATTTGCCATAGGAGCTTCCAAAGGTATATACATTTTTATATTAAAAATACATAGAACAGAGAATACATAAAAGCTAACACAGAAATTATTTTTACAACAGTATTTCAACCCATATGTAATTACTATTTACATGAAGAGGCATGGGCTGAAATAATTTCACTTAATTGATATCCACGTCTTTCACTACTGTTTCACAACTAGTCTCATCACAGCTCATTATTTTCATCCTAATTGCCAGATAGTGGAGAGTTAAGACTACATCCTTTTGTCACTTTATTACTGGTTACTGAGGCACTGCCTAGGAATAGGAACATTAAGTTCAAGACACTATCCTAACTTAGCCACAGCTGAGGTTAGAATTGCACCCAGAAGTAGGTCATGGGAGACAGGGTCCTTTTGCACATTTTATACATAAAATTATATCAGAGCACAGAGAGCCTGGTATTCCATTGAAAACACAGAGCCAGGTTCCCTGCTGTAATAAATAATGACTGAATTTAAAGGAGGGGAATGAATACACATACTTTAGGTTATCTACAAGTTTGGAGGTTAAGTTACTTGTTTTGAAGATAGGAGGTGTACTCATCAAGATTTTTCTCCTGACTCATATAACAAGTGCTTAAGTCCTCAATAAAAAGTGTGATTAATATCTGAAGACCTTTCTAACAAAATATAATGATGTAAGTTACAAAGTATACAGTTTAGAATCTGACATTTGATTCAGACCTTTAAATTGCCTTGTCAGGAACAGAATGTCTATAAAATAATATCAACGACATCCCTTAAGATTTCATTTAAAATCTTACTGGAGTGACATTATTTTAGAACTTTTCTTACAGAGCAGCAAGGCATGGAAGACTGCATCTGGCCTGAGAATATGCTCCCAAATGAAAAAAAGAACACATCCTTAAGGTTCAATCTTAAATAAATTCCCCTCTAGAATTACAGTGGGTAAAAGCACTTTACGTGGAAGGAACCATTCCACTTATCATTCTGAAACCCTTCTCCCAAGACTGGAACCTTTGTCATTGCTAAATGATGAGGGGAATTTTTAACTTTAATGTTACACCAGATCACAGCAGAAGTTCTCTTTTCCAGCTTGTCCTGTTTAAAGATTTCTAGTATTACTATGGAAATGACTTAAAACTGTAAGATGCTGCAGATCATTAAATGCTCTGAGGGGGCTGCAATGCAAGATATACTGAATGAAATGCTACTCTGTCACGTTGATAAAGATCAGCATGGATCAATATCAGTATCTCTTCAAACCAATTTTATACACATTTTAGTCACATTAAAAGCTAGATTGAAAATGTATTTGTATTCTGTAAAATTTACTGGTAGCCAGTCCACCTAATAAACACCTACTTTTGTAATTTTTCTTGTATCCCCTTGGTTCACCAACTGCTGCTTTTTATTACATCATTAGTGTCACTTTCATTTCCACCACAGGTTGTCATTACTATTTACTATTGCTAACCCAAGGCAGCATTTGCTAACCTTCACATTAAAAAATCACAGGATAACTAGACAAACATCAAATGAGAATAGCAATTATCTACATTTATGCACCAGTAATCTCAAAAATTATGAGATCTTTTACTTTAATGCTTGTCATTTCAGAGCAGTTGTTGAAACATTAAGGATTTTTCTGTGATGCTATATGTGGCAATGCATAATATTTCTACTCTTTCCTAGCTTTATGAGTATTAAAAAAAAAGTGGGAAATAAACTGATTTGGCAGCCTTTGAATCATTAGACAGTTATATCAATATCAAGAAGACAACAATGTATTTTCCTAATGCTTAAACTTATTTCAAAAAGCAAGTTTTCCCTGTTGCTGAAAGGCTTGAGTGGCTTTCAGACAAAATTTCTAAATTGTTGTCTGTTCCAAGAGCACCTTTTCTTAGGAGTAATCTGTCCTAAATCCTCTCTGCATCTCCCTCCGGGGAACATCCTTCCTAATTTGTATACATTAGAGGCTTCAATGATCCATCCCTGCCTCCAGATTATGCCATAATTTGGGAATTTTGTACAAAGGGTGTTTTAAGAAGGGCCTCAATGTACTTGGATGTCCAAAAGCATACAGGAAAAAGATGTCTTTTGACAGCTGCCTTTACAAGCCTCCTGGCCTTGATTCTGCCATTCCCAGTGAAAGATTTGATGGGATTACTGACTTCGCTACTAAATTTCTCTTGAGGTGAGCACACCACTGGAGCAGACTTGTACAGGAAAATAAACTAATATTATTAAGAGTTCAATTAATCTTCCTGATCTTTGTAACATTGGTGAAATCTAGAACATGGTGAAATGTGTGGCTGTTTTCAAGCATTTCACTGCAGCCAACCATGGCAAAGTTTACCTTCTTGTGCTTTAGTTTCCCAGTCATTCCCACTCTGTCCCTGTCCTGGTGCACTGGAAACTTTGTCCTCCTTCTCCATCCTGAGCAGTTTCAGCTCATTCCAGACCTGTCACCACTCATTTTTTCGTCACCCACACATTGCAGATTTCTAGAGCAATCTCTTTATGGGGAAGCTGCTGAGCACTTTTGGCAGGCTTTTCCCCAGATTCTCTGAAAATCTCAGCCTCCTGGACTGGTTCCATGCTTTGAATGCTCATGTCTGGCCCTGGCCCAAAGAGAGCACATTTGTCAGCTCAGCCAGGACATTAATATTCACATTGTGTCCCATCCTTTACAGCTAGCATTTAAGCCTTGAGAATACTGGAAAGATGCCTTGGAGGATGTGAAAGGATATTATTTCCTTCTTTAAATAGAAGGGAAAAAATATATTATATTGGAGCTACCAGCACACTCGATTAATTTTTAAAAGCAGCAATCTCTAGGTTATACTAAGAGCCACAACAGCAAATATTGCATATGCAGTTGAGAATATTTAACAGCAAGTTTAAGTTACATAACTCCTAAATTATTTGAAATAGACATTTGTGCTGTTCTAAGCATAGGTAGACACACACATAGACTCATGAATAATTGTCTTTCCTTTCAGAATGACCTGCCCCATTTCTTCAGATGCCTGTGTCTGAATTGATTAAGTTTGATGAGAAGATGAATAGAAATTCATCTCCAGGTTTTGTCTTAGTAACTTAGATTTATTTTTTGGTTTTAGGTGGGGAAGTCAAAATAGTTTCTCCAGAATTGTAATACATCTGCAATTAAATTCATATTTGAATTATGTCAAGAAATTCTCAATGTTGCATTTAATTTCTTTACTTAATTAATCTTTTCTGCTTGCTCAAAATTAGTTTTCTTACATGAAAATGCTGTAAAAACAGTTGTATAATGCATTATATATTTATGGGACAAGAAAACACACCTTCAAAGTGTGAAATGCAGCATTAACACCTTTAAGCCAACATTTTCTCTGCCAGTCTATTTTTTCAAAAAATATAAAATTCTTGCATAAGTATAACCTCTTATTTTCTGAGATATTTTAGAAATATTTTAATACTTTCATTCTTCCTTCTTTAAATATTAGTAACCTGACAAAATTTGAAGTAAAATAATGGGAAGCATTTCCATTAATTCCATCAGAAATGGCTCGATTGGGAATAACAACAGAGAGCAATTACAACATGCCTCAGCAAAATGCTGGGATATTGCATAATACATTACTGTAGCTATAAACAAAATTTTCATCCTATCCAGCCACACAATTTGACTATTATTCTAGGTAATGGGATGACTTATTTTGAAATGTCAAAGTAGATTTCCATTTTCTTTTGGATAATTATAAAGGGTACAAGATTAAATTTTTTTTTTTTTGTTTTGTTTTGTTTTGTTTTGTTTTGTTATAGGTATTGATAGTTAACATTATAAATAAAAATGGAGCTAGGGAATGATTCAGGACATCTGAATCTGGTGTAATATTTTCAGTCTTCCAGGACAAATATGGCTTTCTCAAAAGTAGTAACTCCCTGTTTAGGTGGAAAAGTGTTTTGCAGAATAAGAGAACCTAATTAGGGCTTTCAATATCAGTTAGACAATTCTGTTCACATTACTGGAAGTTAGACTGGATCACAAGAATCATTCCAGTACCTGGCAATCGTAACCTTTCTTTCGTAATAAAAATCAGTAATTTTTTAGAGTGTAACAAAGAAGGGAAAAAAAAAATCATTTTATGCAAAAATTGATTGTTCTAAAATGTTACAGTCTTACAGGGCTTTCTTATTTATAGATTTTTCCTCTAAAAAGGGATACTTAATATCTTGCCACTTTACATGAATATGTAGATTTATTCTCAGAAGACCTCTAAAATATGAAACAAATTAATTCAGTGTTACAAGGTGACAAACTGAGGCTGAGGAAGTCACACAGGAAGCCTGTGGAAGAATCAGAAACTATTTGATTCTCTTTATAGGAGAATCAAATTCTATTAAAAAGCAAGCTTCAATATGTTCCACATTATTTAGAATAAGGGAAAAAAACACTTTGCTAAATACTCAACATAAAATCATAAATCACATTTTAACAACAAAGGATACTTCAATGGTGTGTTTCTTACAACAAACTTAAAGTTATCAAGTTGGTATATTTTTTCCCATATTATTGGGTACATTGGTATATTTCCCATATGTTACTGAGGGAAAAACAAAAATAAAAATAATAACAACAAAACCAACCCAAAACCCCATCAGACTTCCTTTAAAAATCAAAGCAGCAAGAACAGTCACAGTAGTTTTCAATCCTCAGCCAGCAAGTAATAGGTTTTCAACTTCTCTCCTAGTTTTATCAGGGTTGATTCCATTTTCTTGTCAAAATGGATATCCACTTTTGAAAAAGCACTTTTGTTTGCTTTAGGCTCTGTGCAAGGAAAGTAACATCCCTCAAGAAGCTTTATCATACAGTCAAAGCTGATGACCTACTACAATAATCTTGAGATGAAAATGAAATATCACCGTGTGAAGTCTTGGGGGACTCCACTTTTCTTGGAGTGCAATAACTCTCTGAATGAGACAGATCCCCTGAACATGAGCATATCTTCCTGGGTTCCAAGGACCTGTTTCAGTACACAGAAAATACAAATTCAGCACCTTTTTTTTTAATATAAATGGAAAAATTTAATAAATTTTCTAATGAACACTCTTTTGGCAATTGCAAACCATCTGCATATAGTTTTATTTGTCACAAATATATCTTTAACTAAAAAACTGTCTCTTTGAATGTTGGTACTCTGTCCTTACAAAACACAAAGTATTTAAAGAGAGGAGCATTTGGAAGTTCTTCAGTAACCAATCTCCATTGCTGCAAAATTAAATCTGCAGATATTCTATTCCATATTTCATCAGTGCAAGCACTTACAAATGTACCCCGAGAAATTCAGTGCCTTCATGCACTCAGTTTTGATATAAATCAGAATACTATACTCTTCGCAGACATGACTAAAGCAGGTAGAGTGTAGGCTGGCACACAAAATGAGGGGAAGTCATTGACCAGACATTAACCTCAAAAACATGAGTCTATGGCAGTTTTCAAAGTATTTCTCACTCTAGACACAGGCTGCTATTAGAATAAGACCTCAATTTCTTTTGTAGACTTTTAGAAAGTCTACTTGTGGATTTACAGGAATCTGTGAGTTCATCAAATGTAAGATAAAGCACAACATTTACATTATGAACCATTCCTCTTATGAACCATTTTGCATATTGGAAAACAAAGACACAGCATTCTGCTCAGTTAGGGTGTCAGGCTTGATTTCAGCGAAGCAAAATTAAGCTATAGAGGTCTTACTTGAATTTCAGGAACAACCAAACAGCCAATTGCTCTGATTCATTACGAAAATATTTCTCTCGCTCCTGAACAGGCCAATTTTGGTACAAATAATGCAACAAATGACAAATGTGGAGGGTGTAGCAAGGATAGATTTTTTGTCTTTAATTGCCTTCCTGCCAAAGCCAGGGTGGCATTAATCAGTGGGTGTTTTTGCCTGGTAACCACATAATGTCCTGGTTATTCCACTTGTTTGTGCTTGGCTGGAAAAGTGGGACACTGAAATCTTTGACCAAGGGACTTGCAAGCACACACATGCATAACAAGGCAGGCAATTACAGATGTGCTGTCACTGCACTTCCAGTGAACTCCTAGAACATGTGTTAATGATTCTGTGAGAGGCAACCAAGGGCCTTTGGAAAATAAAAATTATAGACCAGCTTAACAATCCATTTAGCAGTAGAGTGAGTAGTATAATTGCATCTGAATCCTCCAATTCAAATGTAAATTAACATACAGATAGTATACTTCAGAGACACAGATGCAAGTGATTTACTTGTTCCTTTCTGTTTATACCATAGTTAAATATAACACAAGTTTAGCAAAATAAATTATCTCCCTGGCTAAGAAACTATATGTTGATTAATCCAAAATTCCTGAAAATATATGTATCTAATAAAAATTAAATCCAAACGCATAAAACCCCCCCAAAAACCGAAACAAAACAAAAAACAAACAACTCCCCTCAAACAAACAAACAAACAAACAAAGAGCCCAAAAAACCAAAAAGAACCAAAAACAAAATCAAACTGAAAGCTACCAATATTTTGCCTCAGAACTATCAGAAGCACCACAAAATACACTTGGAATCATTGTTTTCCCACCTGCCAGGCAGAAGTACAGGGCATATCTGGAAGCTGTAAGAGTTGCTGACAGAACCTGACATGGTCTCAAAGTTTCACTGTTATCTCCCACAAAACAAAGTTAAGCTAAGCAGTTTTACCAGTGATGAAGTCTTTCTGAAAACAGAATAAATATTTTACATTATTGTATTGTAAAAGTACATCCATGGAGGTGATATTTTGCTGTTATTTTAAATGCTCAAAAAAGTATGAACCCCTCATCCTTGGAAGAATCCCATTATGATATAATCCAAACCTGTTACTAATACAACCAAAAAAGTATTCAGAATGCTGCTTCTCCTTCCAGTGAGATAATTCATGATATTAACAAACTTGAAGTCAGAAAAACAATTTAGTGAGGAAGTGACCTCCCTTAAGTGATGAACATTCACAACAGATCACTGCCACTTCCAAAGCAAAGCCTTCATTGGCTAAAAAACCCAATACAACACCACTGAATTTGCTCAAAAGACAGGCAGACAACTCTACTGTAAAAACTAAAAAGGGTGCAATGCTAAGCAAGGGATTTTTTTTCTCAGCCCTCATAATTTTGTTGAAGTTTTTTCAAGTTAAAGAGGGAGAAGCACTAATAAGGTGTATTTCTGCATTCAAAAGGTATCTTTTGTAGATATGACTTCATTGCTTTTCAAGGAAAACATATTAATCCAAACAGAACATTGACATTGATTTCTATTACTCAGAGTAAACATTGCTTATCTCAGAGATGCACATTATTTTGAATTTCTTTTTTTCATGTTAATGTGTTATAGTCTCAAGAAAATACCCTATAAAATTTACAAATAAACTCAACTCTGCTTATTATTATTTTGATAACTATTTTAAATGATCCATGCTAAGCAAGGGAAAAAAAAAAGGTATTTACATCATGAACCTCAGTGACATAAGAATCTTCAAATTGTACATGCTGTCCAAAATCAATGCATATAACAAGTCTTTCCTGCAGATTGGTGTCTGATTCATATCAAGCAGATTTGTCTGCATATGAAAAGACTGACCTTAGAGAAAGGGAAAGAGAATCAAATATTAAAAAAAAACTTTGTACCCTACATGGTGGTTCTTTCAATAGAAGTTGCTTAGAAAAATCTAATTTAATATTTGAAAGCTAAGATTTCTCAGGAAGAAGTTCCAGGAAAAAAATTACATTTTTTCGCTGGCCTTTGTATTTTTTTCTAAGGGAGAAACACATTTCTCTCTTTCCTTTGTACATCAAGAACCTTGGATAAGCTCAGTTTCCACTCTGAAATAAAGCAGAACAGAGGTGATTCCTTCATGGCTTTTGACAAGTATCAGCTTCCAAGGACTGTGGACATTTATGAAGAAACCGTTATTTTATGTGGTAATCGTCATAAAGATATTAAAGAGAAACAACTTGTTTTTTCAGAGGATCATCAAGAATTATCCAATACAGAACCATAATAAGAACTGAATAAAAATTAGGGTCACATATAGGCTTTTTGTTTTCGTTTTTTTTTTTTTTTTTAATTTGAAGCTATTGAGATATACATCAATTTAGGTAATAAAATGTTTTGTAAGGAAACATCAAACTACATAGGCTGCTTTAGCATGCTTGAAGCATGGTATTGAAGCAAAGTGTATTGGTTTGGGGTTTTTTACTATTGAACAGAATACTTAGATGAAAATTTCAGTAAGTTGGCTATTAAACCTTGTAAAACAAAGTGAAAAGGACAACAAAGCTGATCAACTTCCTGAAATGTGAGTTAATGTGAAGGAGCACAATTGAAAATAAAAACATTTATTTTACTTGCCCTGTGAAATAAGCACTGTTACTAACAAGTGTCATCTTGAATGGAACAGTAAAGAAGCTGACTTTTAAATAGTTCTTTTTTTTCCATGTTCCTCATCCACTTATTTTGAATCACAGCTTTAGTAACACAATTTACCTGCACCCCGTTTTCCCAATCCGCCAGTGATGCCCATAAACATCTCAGTTCTCATTCCATTGTTGCTGATTTGCAACAGTTTATGGGTCTCTCCTCTCAGACCCTTCCTCTTAAAAGCTTTGCAGTTCTGCATTTCATGCTTTGGATGAGATGGTTCAAAGTGACTAGAAGGAAGCCTCTCATAGTAAAATCCTTATTGATAGAAGCAGCAGAAGGTGAATCCTGTACTTGATATTCAATAGTTCTAGAGCATAAGGAGCCAATTTATTTGCTGGGTAATAAACCTGCTCCTCTTGCAAAAGTATCCTTAATGAAAAAAAAATCTGCTTCAAAATTCAAAGAAGAAAATTCAGAAAAGAACTGTGATCAACCTTATTTTTATTACTTTAGTGAAAAACAAAGAGCTCATATCACTGAGCTCATTACACTCGCATGTCATACACTCAGGCACAGACACAGAAATGACAAATTATTTCACCTCAGACGAATGGCTGTATCCTCCCAGCAGATAAACAGCCAAACTTTGGACAACAGCCCAAGCTCCTGTTGAATAAAATCTGCTCACTCAAATTTTAAAAGAAAGAATCCTCTCTTGTATAAAATGGTGAAACTAGCCAAGGATGATGTTTGAGTTGGGACAACCTTCTCCAGATTAGCCACTATCGAGGTTTCCATTATTTTAGCAGAAAAGTATAAATGTGAGTAGTCACCGTAAAAGAACATTGAGCAAAATCTTCCTCAATGAGATTATGTGTTCCTGTTGCTTCTGTTCTATAGAGTGTTTTTAACCTTCAAAGTTAACTATTTGGCATAATTAATAATAACAATTTATTTAAAATGGCCACAAAAGTATATATAATACTCTGTTATTTTCAGAACTTTCTGCTTTCACTAATTGCTGCTATTGCATTCAGGATTGATTTATAGATGTAAGAAGACTGCCAAAACAGACTTTGTACCACTTTGCCGACTTCAGTTACACTGTTTCAGCTCGAGCACTCATAAACAGAAACAAATTATGTAGATAGAAAATTACACTCCTTTTAGACAAGACAAGGCTTGCAAATAAATTTTGAGTTTATGTTTGAAAAGGTATTTGTGAAGGAATGAAATTTTATGCTCAGCAAAATCTACACAACAAGAAAATTAGGAATACAACAGAAACGACAAAAGCCAACAAACAATTTTAAGTGCAAAGCTCTCTATCATTTACTTCACAACATGGAGGTTGAACAGTTTTACGTGTAACTAATAGAGCAATTGATGTAAATATGTGAAAAGGGCTCAGTGTCAGGATAGGTGTGAAATGCATTTCAAGATAAGAAAATAAGCCTTAGAGAGATTGCTTTCTTCTGTTATTTGTCACCAGACATCCCAATAAGAAAATTTCTATTCTGATTTGAAAAGGAAAATATTCTGAGTGCCGGCAGTGCAATTTGATTTCTTTTTTTCACGACTTAAATTCAATTTGGTTTTGCATCCTCGTCTTCAAGGGTGAGTTGGCAAGCCAGCATTAAAATCCCTCTACTGTTTTATCCCTCTGTTCAGCCCATGCAAGCATATCAGAAGGTAGGTGTGAATTACCCAAAGCAAGGAGTTTGGGAATAGCCGGGGAAAAACTCAGAACATTTCCTACCTGCAGTAATGGAGGATCAGGGAGTACAGACTGAGCTCAGGGTAAGTGAATGGTACAACTAAGTGGATCTGGCTGTTACTAATAGGATCTGCTGAAGCCCCACTGATTTCACTGGGTTTTGAACTGACTGCAGTAAAGATAGGTCTGACTCTTCAGCAAAAAGGACTATTTTGCAGCCTGTGTCTCATGAAGCTGTTGGATGCTGCTTTCAAGCTCTTACAAATTATGCAAGTTAAACTGTGTTCCACTTGCATGATAACACAGCAATAACACCCTCCTTATCTGCTGCAGGATGGTTTGTTTAATATGCAGGTAGGCAGAGCCAGCTTTTGAAGCCCATAATGTCAACAGATCCATCCAAGAAAATGGATGAATAAATATAAAATAGAATTTCTCTTCTAACTAAAATACCAATTAACTGTTATCACTTGTTTTGTTGTGAAACACTTACAGGTAGGGAAACAAACAAACAAATGAAAAGGTTTAAATATCTCTACAGGGCTGAGAGTTTATCAGTGAACTTTCTTGAAGCTGCTTAGTCACTGTCACATGGAGCTGTCAGGGCTGGTGGTGACAAACTCAATTTCAAGCACTTTCCAGCCAGCACTAATGGCAATAGATCTTACATTCAGCATGGCTCCCATTACTGAGCCTCAAAACACTGCACAGGTGGGCAGAGGCGTCTTCAGGAAAGAAAGATCATTAACTTCCCAAAAACCTGCTCGGGATCTGGAGGGACAGTGGTTTTCCAGACAAAAATGAGTGACTTCGTAGAATGCAGGTAAAACAGTCAAGACACTTCCTGGAAGTAGACAAATAAATGCATTTGCCTCTTTTGTGGCTACATTTTTTTCCATATTGCCTGTCTGGGAAACCTTTTTTGTAACATCAAATGGCATTAAAAACAAACAAACAAAAAATGAAAAAGCCCCCTAGCAGTTTATTGGATGTATTTTCAGAATGAAAAGAAAGATAAAGCAGGGAAAATATTTTCTGGAAGTAGATGCTTTGGAATTAGCAGCAAGTTTATAAAAGTTGAAAGTTTGCTTTGAGGGATTTTAGATTTTCTTTGATTTTTATACATAATTATAATATGATAATAATTAGAAGTGTTGCTCTACAAAGAGCTTCCTCCAGTACCCAATTGTCAGCACAAAGCAAATAACTGTATAAAGCAATGAACTGACCCTCCAGAATATTTTCCTATCTCTCCACCATAGCAGAGATGAAAAGCTGACAGAATTTCAGCCGAGATAAAATGGAATGACCCCAGTACCAGTAAAAGTGATCCTTTGGACAGCAAAGTATATCCAAGTATTTTCTAAGTCCATGCGCAGAACTTAGTCCTCAAATTCTTGCTTGGAAATGGGTGGCTTAGAAGAAATAGTTTGGTCTTCTGTTTCTGCTTTATTATTGACACAAATTAAATAATTGAGAAAGGCTGGATACTAAAGCAACAGTTCTCCCTCATTTCAGATACAGGATATAAAGGAAAAATTGATTTCAATATCTTGAAAATAAAGATGTTTGAGAAGATAGGGAAATTTCTAGCAGTCTACATAACTGCAGTCATAAACTGTAGTTTTTAGAAATAACACTGCCTGTGTTTTTACCCACAGTAGACTTTTGCAACAGCAAGTGTGATTCTTCATATATTCAGAGCCATGCATTAATAAAAAAAATTAAATATTATCTATAAAAAGCTTGAATATTTTTATTTCTTTTTTTATCACAATACATCAAGTAGTAAAAAAAAAGCCAAACCCACATTCAGTTACATAGAGGCAGTAGAGTCATGGTATATTTACTAAGCATGTTATTACAACAGGAAAGCAGCTGAGCTTTTCCTTCCTCAGTTACATTTTGTACCAAATCCTTCTCTAGTACCTGACTGCAGCCTCAGAATATCCCTGAACTTATCTGGTTTGAACTACCTATACCTGAATGTTGGAACAGCTTTAAGACACTTTCATTATATAAAGTCACTAAAACATTTTTTAATTTTCCCTAGTCTAAAACAAGTAACTGGTATAAATCTCTTCACATTTTATATGTCATGATATTTTAAAGAATCAAAATGGACCCTCAATATCTTTAGGAAGTCTGTAGACTAATATTAACTGTAGTGGGTTTTAAATCATCTTTATGAAGAAGGACACTATTTAATAAATGTAGGGTTAAATGGGGTTCAGATTCAATAAGTAAATAAGAGCCAGGTATTTATAAGGTCCTAACTAATGAGCAAACCTCCTTTAAAAAAATGCATCTTTTAAAGCTCATGAATTTATGAGAATTTAATTAAAGTGTTCTGCTCTTAATTTAACATATACCCTTAGGTGCCAGGGTAATAAATTAAACAGATTGGAGGCTATGGGATGGGGTTTTTAATTTTTCACCATTATTTTAAGGCTATTTTCATTGTTGTACTAGATCTGCTTCACATAGGAAGAGTTTTTAACAAAAATAGAACTGGATTTATTTCATGGGCTCAATTTTTGCTTTTCTAATGTTCCTGTAATAAAATTCCAAATTAGAAACATTGTTAGAACAATTTCTTTTGTTTAAGTTTGATTTTAAAAAAATATTTTTAAAAATAAGAAACTTAAATTAAAAAATAAGATTTATGCTTTAGGTGTGTCAAAACCCCTTTTTGGATGTTGAGAAAAATAAATAGAAGTCAAAATGTTCAACTTGGCTAGAGTTTACAATGTCTGATCCTAAGTACTGCAATGGGAACTGCTGGGTGTTGATAAAGCATGAAAACCTGATCTCCATCAGCAAGTGCAGAGCACCTAAGGCCTCAGCTGACAAGGAAATAGAAGGTTTTTCTGCCTCTTGATATCTGTTCATGTTAAAAGAAAGCCTGCAGGAATAAGATTTTTCTATGAAACCTATGTCAATCAAAGACTGATCTAAACAGAAAAATGTAACTCTAATAAAAATAATAATAAAAAAAGGTATTGCCTTCCATTTAAGCTGTGTTCCCATTCTCATGTTTATTATTTCAACTTTTCTTCCTGATCAAGATTTCATTTATCTTATAAATGTGCCCTTTAAGGCATCACATGTGGCAAGAATTCCATACGAACGCTGGAAGAATGGCCCGCAGCATATTTGCAATAACCTTTCAGCAAAACAGAGCTTGTGAAGAAATGTCTACCTCTATCTAAAGTGTGCCCTTCAAGCCACTTTCTGTAGCTTAAAGTAGCCTTTTATCTTACCTGAGGTTATATATCCAAATGATTACGGTTTCTTACCTCTTTGTCTGGTTTTATCATTGTCTCCCTTATGCATATTTTCCACAGTCATTTCACCTTCAGACTGTTTCTTTTTGGAATCTGCTTGAATTTTTCCTGTACCTTCAGCCAATTACTCCATAAGTCAAGTCATGATATAAGTTCCCCAGCAGTTAATACCTTCCTCTTCAATCGCAGAGCCTGCTCACTGGACAAAGGACACGCTCTTTTGGAATTCAAGATTGACAAGTCTTTGGCCTGTGAGATTTCATCTTTGATCAGGATTCTGCAGAAGACAGGAAAAGAGTAAAACAGCATGTATTTGTCTTCGCATTTGGTTTTTGTTTAAACTTGATGAATTTCTTGGAAAAATAGCTTATTGTGCCATTCTTTTTGCTACTTTTTCTCTCAGAAATGTAGATAAAATGAGTTTTACCAAGAGTTTATCAATGACATATCCTCCACGGCAAAATCCCAGGAGCCATCATATTCAGAGGTGCGACAATGTGTCACATTGAAACACCAATGTCAAAGGAAAGAATAAATATAAGCAAAGACAGAAAATAATTTGTCTTAACCAATTCCCACAGGTCTACCTGAGGTAGTCTCCTATGTGACTCTTGGGACCAATGGGATCAAACTCCAACATATTATTGGATCCAATGAACCGCTCTGAAAGAGACAAGGCACCTCAGACAACATGGATTTCCCTTCAAAGTTCCTACCAATGCACCGATGGGAAGACCTTTGTAGTCTTATTCTCTGTGTCCCTGAGCAAATTCTCCCCTACTAAAATCAGTCAGAAATTATCATAATTCACTTTCACAAAGTGTAATAATCTCTGTCAAGAGACTTGTGGCACATGAAGGTTTTTCGATTTCTCCTGGGTTTAGAGAGGGAGAGAAGGGCAAAAGGCTTCTCATCTACTATTGCTGAGTGGCCCTCAGCAGTACAAGCAGAGGAAAAAACACATCAGTAGCAATAGGAAATTACACTTTGAAAGTCTTCCTTTTCTGAGGCAGAAAACTGAGCCTCGAGTGGTGATCCTTAATACCCTCTGTCTAGGCAGCAATTCTATGCTACTCTCACAGCATTTTTCAGACGCTGGCAACCTGGCATTAAATTCCTAAGCCAATATCCCAGGAGTAGTCAAATTTCTCTCACTTGTTCATCTCACCAGCTCCACTTACACATGTTCATTAGCTGCAAAGAGTTCAGTCTTTGATCACAAAAAAAGAAAATAAAAGAAAAAAATCAATCCATTCTAGGTCATACAGAAATAATGGACTGAGTTTGTGGAGAGACTGAATCAATAGCTATGTGGGCATACACTTTACCAGCTGATTCAGGATGCATTACTCAGCAGATGCTCCTTATATTAAAAATTCAAAGTTTTTCAATATTTACCATCTCATGAACATCTATAAGTGAGAAAAAATATGAAGTATTGGGAATGTTACACAATTTACTTTAATTATTACCTTTATCCTTGTGACTGGTAGGTAGCTTGTATAAGAGCTATAACCCTTTTTTACTATATCATTAAAGTTTCAAATAAAAGAAGTTCAGAGAATACTGATGCTAGAAAGGCGTTTAGGAAAATACCTATTTTTTAACTCATGCCTCATCAGCTCTTCAATTTACACATCCAGTATCAGGGTGTGGCCCAGAAATATTTCCATGAATTTGTGATGCTGGTGGTTTCCTGTGACAGATGATGAGTTCTTTAATCCTAACTCTAAATTAAACTTGTTTGAATGGTGTGAGTAATCAATCGACACCATTATCCTCAAGACAAACACTTCAGGCAAACTCTTTTCATTAATACCTAATTCAGAATAATTGTTTTCACATCTTCTCATTATTAGTCAGGCTTTATCCCAACCCATATCTGACAAGAGGACAGAAAGACAAGAGGTAAGACAATACCACAATTGACATTTCCTCCCAGAATGCAGCAGATTAATTATTTTATCTATTTTTTAATAGAACTACTCTAATTTTCTCCTTCATTTGTTGCTCTGTAATGGGAGACCACTGAACTTACCAAAATAATCTGAAATCTTCCCATTATAAGTTTGCAATGTAAATCTTAGAGGATCCCTGTCTATGCTAAGTTACCTAAAGGAAATGTGAAAAATTAACATTTTAGTAGATGAAATTAACTGTGTTGTAATTGGCACCAGCCCTGTGATTTCAGCTGTGACACCAGCTCCACACTTCAGTAAATCAGCTGTACATTCCTCTCATTACCTCATCCTGAAAAGTTCCTTCCCATGAAGAGCTGCATTGATTTACAGCCCTTGGGAAAGGACCTGAGCTGGTAGCAGATTCTAGCAACTGGGACAGATTCTTGTAACAACTAACAAATCAATATAGTACCTGAAAGTGTTAATTAGCAAGGGATTTTTTTTTCTTTTTTAATTGCCCAAAAAGCAATGAAAAGAAGACAGGAAAGATTTGTTGCAGCAAAACTACTTTCATAATTTACACTTTTTTACCTGCAACAGTCCTGGTTTTTCTCCAAGAACTCCTCAGTATTTTGATTTCTATAATTAACAGTCGTAAACTCGAATTATTTTCTAGAACTTCTGGCTTGATTTTTTTTTTTAATTCACTGAAAAAACCCATGATTTATATTCTAAAAGTGAACCTAAATATATTTTCTTCCCAGTGTCTCATTGGAGCCAAACCTCTTCATATGAAGAGTGAATACAAAACAACAGCAAACAAGAAAAAAACATTCCTCATACATCTGTGTTTCATTTTCAGAGGCAAATTTGATTTTAAATTTGTTGGAGAGAGTTTTCTCTTGGGAAGGGTTCAAGTTCATTTGTAATTGGAGGAATGAAAAAGAGTCAATATTTCTACCCACTTTATTTGGATGTGTAACTCAAAATAAAGGTAAACAATGTCAGTGTTGCAAAAAACTTGAACACACACATGCAGAAAGGTCTTCACAGACAGGATAAAAATCCTGGTAGAGAAGCACTGTTATCTCAGCTGAGGTAACACCATATGTTCTCTTTCAGACCTCTCAATCTCAAATGATAATGTTCAAACTTCCTCTTCAATTTAGCTCTTATCTCCCGGCTGAATTCTTACAGGAAAAAAGAATCCGTGCAAATATGCTAAAAGAAAAAAAAAGTGTAAGGTAAAAAAAAATTAAATTAGCTGGTGAATTGGTAGTCTCAAGTATTTTTCACCATGGCAATTCATACCCAAAGGTGAATTTTCCCAAGGCAAAACTTTTTGAGTAAACCTGAGTGGCTTCACCTTTTGAACACTTCAGCTGCTTTTTAAATTAGAGCTTTTAACTTTCAGAAATTCGAGTTTTCAGAAAATACCAAAGTCATCCTGAACAAAAGCTTAATTTGGATAAATTTATCCTTGAAAATGTCCCTCTGTACCAAATCAACCTGTCTCTGCTGTATTCACAAGGTTGATACTGTCTTTAAGTAATCTTAAACAACCCTTACAGGGAACAATTTAAATACATAAACTTTCTCTAAAAGAGGGATGAAATGGTATTTTCAATGAAGCAAATAGAAATTTTAGCATTATTGTAAAGATAGGGATTTTACACAAAATTTTACCTTGTCAACACTTATATGACTTTCTTGGACTAAGCTGCATTTTTTCTCTCCCACATTTGCTAGAATTCCTTCTATGGAAGGTTCCTGGGGATACATTCACATTTCATGAACAAAAAAGCTCACCAAAACCAATTAATTCATGTGGATAATTTTCATGTGAGGAGCTGAATTCAGAGGGAGTGATGGAACAAGTGCTTAGAGAAATGTCATATATCAGGTGCTGGAATTACAGATCTCTTGTACCACAATTTTATCTTCTGTTGAAGAAGAGGAAAGAACAGTTTGTCTGAGACATTTTAGGAAATGTTACGCAATTTCAAAGCTGCCCTGTGTGAAACCCCTGGTAAAAGGTTAAACTTTCCCACTTTACTTTCAAAGATAAAAGAGATGCCTACATTGAAACCTTAGTCACTGAGCAAAATTGGTAAAAGAGATTCTGTCCCTGAATAATGTGGCCTTTTTCAGCTAAATTTGGGTTTAAGTTTTGGTTTTATCAAGGGCCATAGGATGATTAAGACTGGAAGGAACCTTGTCTGGTCACCTCCTTTCTGCTCAGGGCACAGTAATTTAAGGAGCTCAGCTCATACGTACGTCTCTACATACGTGTAGAGACGTGTCATGCCAAATCCCTTCTACACCTCTACCTTGGAACCTGACATAACTTTCTCAATACATAGCTGTGCAGAGTTATATTTGGGGAAAGAACCAAAATCAAAACACTTCACCATTTTCCTCACTTTAAAAAATTATATTGTTGGTATTGGAATATTATAAGTCATTTATTGGAATACATTTGGATTAATTACCTTGCTGCTTGAATTTTAAGAGAGGTTTTTTTCTGGTTTGATTCACCTTTCTTTCATGGGATAAAACCCAGGATTTATCTGGTATGGTACTGTTTTCTTGACTTTCACTATTATATGAGCCAAAAGCCCATTATACCTGGCAATGTAAGGTGGTTTCATTGCCAAGTAGCTTGTATATTTAAATGGGTTTAGAAATATGAGCAAATAAATGTGGATGCTGACATGAACAGAAAATAATCAGTGTGACTAGCACATGAGTGACAGATACTGTTTGTTTTGACACAGGAAACACTTGTTTACAAAATCATTTATGGAGGAGGGGAGAGTCCCAAAGGTTTACAAAATATTCCTCACTCTATCCCTGTCTTTCCTGTGAAAAACAGTTTTTCAGCATTTATACTCTTAAGCAAGTGTCAATACATGGGATATTATTTTCTTTCCATTGAGAACTATGAAGGAGACTCATTTGTAATATCTGACAATGAAAAAGCGGCTTCAGAATGTATGACATCATTTACCTGAAACACTTTCCTGCCTCAGAGACAAGCTGATACTCTACATGACAGTTTTCCAAATAACTCTCATTCCATTCTGTCTTGTAATCATTGCATTTCTCAGTGCTGTCTATTAACACTTGCTAAAAAAAATCAATTATTTTCAGCAGAAACCATGCTGTGTTCTGATTAGAAAGGAAACTGTAGAGGAATTAATGGTTTTCAGGTAATAAAGAAAAAAATCCTGCTCATGCTCTTGCATTAACCAAATCTTCCTAAAGATATAATTCAAATAATTAGTCAGTTGTTACTGGTTGCATTCAGAACAACCACTGTTGTATCATTGATATTAAAATCAAACTTCTTTAATAAGTAATTGCATTTCAGAGGTTAAGGACTGACAGCCATTTCTTTAAGCAATGGCAGATAATTTGATAGTGATAAATGGAAGCACATTAAAAACTCTGGGCGAAATTGCCCCTCTTCACAGGGCCAACACTACTCAAATTCTGGATCACTGAAGTGTGGTGCTGAAATCACTCAATTCCCATGATTTGTATTCTCCACATAACTGTCAATACACATGAATTTTATACCATTTTAGCACACCTACCTCACTAAACAGTGGCCATCTCTGTAGTCAAACAGCAACAAGAACAAAAGTGTACTGCTGCAGAGATACTGCAAGATCTATAATGAATATTGCTGGAAATCAGGATTCTTTTCAGTGACTTCAGAATGATTGTGATGAGGTTCTTGTTTTTAAAGCTTACACTAGATTATCATTTTCCTATTTTTTTACATTCTTGTCAGTTTCTTGAAAAGCAACAGTTCTAACAAAGAGGCAAACACTTTTAAAATATGTATCTTGTAGAATTGTTTGTAACTGCTGTGTGAAACTTTTGCAGTTTCACCCAGCAGTTAGAAACACTTTTACAAGATACACAGGGAGGGACGTATTATTTAATTTAACCACGCAGACCAAATGGAGCAGATTAGCAGAGAAAGAAGCCTATCAATTTAGAAATTTGCTTGTACTCAAGAGAGAGTATTTGAACCTGAATCCTTCACATTGCAGTAGATGCCTGCTGGACCATGAAAACAATATTCTTTGGTAAATCAATATAATTTGATAATTAATTGCAGAATTCCCTGCTTCAGTGTGGATTCAACTTTTACAGAAAGACATCTTCCCTCCACCCCCCTCCCCTTCAAAAAAAAAATAATAATTAAAAAAAAAAAATCCAAGAGCTTGGGGTTTTGATGATCAGTATAATTTGAACATTTCTGAGGGATAGCAGCTTGAGTTCCTACCATAGAATTAATAGAAACCAGCTCAAAAACTCATTCATACTGCATTCCTTACAGCTGTCCTGAAGATACTTGCTTCCTAAGCTTCATTTCCCATTTACAGGAGCAGCAGGTTGACATCTGCTTTTCTGAGCAAGCAGATGAGAATACAAAACACATTTTGCTTCAGCAGCCTTTCTTTAGTCTGGGTTTCAGGGTGTTTTTTTGTGTTGGTTGGCTGAAGACTTGTGATCCATTTTGTACTACCCTGGAACAACATAAATTAAGAATTACTCTGGCATACAGAATTAGCTGTATAGAGGTTGATCCTTTTGCCTTACACTCTGTAACACATACATGTCGTAGCTTTGCACAATTCAAAGGACACATTGCACTAGTTCAATTCTCCCTTCCCTGTATGAACTCAGCCAAAGAAAGAGCTCTCATGTCTCAAATACTGGGTTAAGGGGTTATGGCTCAACCTCAGGTGCTTGTTGCTCCCCTTAGAAGGCAACTGCTGCAGGTCAGCAGGTATTGCAGCAGAGCCCCTGCCTGCTGCAGTTCTGTCAAAGGGGCTGAGTTTAAAAAACACAACAAACCACAGATGGGATGAGAGGGAAGCAGATGCATAGTTAAGCTGTCAGATCCAAAGGGTGATAAATTCTGCCTTACAAAGGCAGAGGATACAGAGGAGACAGCAAGAAACCACCCAAGTCAGTGATCTAGGAAGCTGCTCAGCTGCATCCAGAATAGGAGGTCTGAGCCCATCCTCAGAAGTGTTCTTGGGTGTGTTTTGCCATTAGATTTCTAGTCCCATGAGATAAGGTAAAGTTTTTCAATGTAAAGAACTGCAAGTTCACAAAGGAATAAAATACACCTATTCTATATACTGTATCCATACTATAAGTGTATTTGTTTGCCTTTTAAAAATTGTATTGTTAATCATACAAGCTGGGATTATTTGCAGAATAACAAATTAATCAATAGGGTGAACTGCATTTACAGTATTAAAGTTATTAGAGACATTGCAATTTACAGTTGCTGAGATTTTGTCCCACTGTATGAGAAACTTTTAGCAAATTATTGAACAGCACAGAGAGAAAAGACAGAAGAGTTATTTTTAAAAAAAAGAAGAAACATTTCTCATCTAGTTTTCTGGATACCAGGAAAGCCTTCCAAACCAAGATGATGAATAAAATAATTTCCTGTATTCCATGTCTGCTTCCTCTTTAGTACTAATTACACTTCCATGCTTATCTGACACTGTCTGCTTTTAAATCACTAATTAAAATATGAAATGTGGAAAGCTATTTTTAAGTACAGAATTCTATTGTTTCACCAGGCTGAATTATCCCTTCCATTTTCAAAGAGGTGCTACCATACATTTCATATCTTAGGGTCCAAAATGGAACAGAGACCAAATAAACCTTCCCATTACTTTTCAGAACAAAGCTTTCTGGTCTGTTTGTGCTCTGTCTTAACAGCTAACCAAAATCGCTCTCCTCTGGGAACTATCCTGATTTAAATAGTAATGTTGGAGCATGACCACAAATACAGCCACGTTAGTTCCACCTGCATTCCAAACACAGGGAAAAGCCCTTTATTGGAAAGAAAGATTCCTTCTATTTCTTTTGCCTGCACAATACTCCTCTCTCCCTGCTTAGCTGCTTATTCTGGGTGTTCGTTTTCTTGTCCCAAAAATTCCTCCATGCAAAATTCATTCACAGATTACTCGTCTTCTCTGGGACAGTTCAAATCACACTGGCTGATACTTGCACACATTAGGATATTTGGTATACAAAAATAAGTTTAAATGGTCTTTCATTAATATTTTTGCAAACTCATGTGAACACATAAGCACTAGACTATAAAACACATTGAAAATATTCTGAAAATTTTACTAAGCAGTATCTTAAATCTACTTAAAGTACTGGATCTAGCTTTTGAAGGGATACAGTTAGAATTTAAATAAAAATGTTCTCATGTTCCATGCTGTTTGAGGATGCAAGCTCTCACTGAACATAAGAGAACGTCATCTTTCAGAGATGTTTTTAGGAGGTTTGTTGAATATTACTGAGTTTTACACCAGCAAATTTTTATGTAACTTTTTTTTTTCACTAAATAATATTTATAGGTACCTCAACAATGACATGGAGTGTAATATTAAGCAAAGAAACCAAACCAACCAAAAAACCCAAACCAAAACAAACAAAAAACCCAAACCAAATGGAAAACCCTTATTATTTGTACTTGTATGAAAACATCTTCTTGTAATTGTTACATTTTAGGAGATAAATTCTGCAGTTATACATTCATGATAACATCAATTCAAGTTCTCAAAACCCTGCAGGAAAGCATTACATCACATGGGCTACAAGCTAGAGCTCCAAAGGGTAAGATCAAATATGATATAGCAAATGCCAACCAGTTCCATTTGTGTGTGTGGAGAGCTGCCCTAAATAACTCATGGAGACACAAGTGTATGGTCTCCTCTGGGCTTTAGATATCACTTTTCCTGTCACTCTGTCCATTGCACTTGCTTCAAACTGCACACTCCAGCTTCAAAAGGAAAGCTCTTGTCACGTGAGAAGAAAACAGGATTTCTTAATCTATCAATCCATCTCTTCATCCCACATTGTTTTACTTCAGATCATACTGAATTTAGAGGCTTTTACACATGTTTCCAATGTGCTGAAGCAGACATTCAGAGGACAGATTTACATATGTGCGTATGTGCATCTACAGATAACTGGGTCTGATCTCCACTGTTCATCCAGTTGCCATTTGCTTTCACACAAATCACTCCAGGGATATACAAATGCAACAGGAGAGATCCATGCACCAGCTGAACCTCCTCTGACAATGTGCACAAAATCCAGCTACACAGAAACAGTGTGGCATGTATGTCTAACCTTGCAAATTTCATTTTAATAATACAGACAAATACAGGGATTTCAACTTTTTCAAGTCTTACTCTCTTCTACTTGTTGTCATGGATACTACATCTTCTCTTTCTCTTTTCTCTCTTTCATCATATTTGACTTTTCTCTGTTGGTGTCCATGGTGACACCCTGCCATCAGTACACAATGCATGTGCCAACTTCCACATTTCTAAAATGGGCTCAGGTATTTTAAGAAGTTTCCCCTATGTGACAGATATTATTGCATATTAATATCTCTTTACTAACAAGGAATTTAAAGAAATCATTTTCTGTGCACTTATGAGATATTTTCAGTTTTATGCACTTGGATAAACTCATGAGTTGCAACATCTTCTTTTCAGGATGGCCTCAGGGGACAGCTGCCATACATTCAATCCATCACACAGGCAAATGAGGATGCAGAGCAATCAGGCAAGTGTTTATGCATCAAAATACAATTGGCTGAATTTCCAGAAATGCAGAGCTTCAGAAGTAGACAGAGTAAGCAAGCAGTGCAAGAAATCTCATAATCTGAGAACATTTCAAAAATACACATTTCCTCCTGTAACTCACAGTTGCTTTCAAATTCAACCAATACACACCTTGTAGGAGGGAAAAAAAAATCCCCGAAACCCTAAAATAAGCACCAAACCCAAAGGTCACAATACTAAAATGATGCACATGATTTCATTATTTTATTCCTTTCTCGTTTAACAGACTGTTTTCAGAGGATCCAGCAAATGAAATAATTGGTGGGTCAACCTACTAGCTAGAACTTGAACTGGCTTGAAGATGCTATTTGCACATCTCTCTGTGAATGTAAACTTTGTAGTAATGAGTTGTAGTTTTAAAGATGCAGGGTCATGCTGGTCTTGTGGCTTACTATAAGTACAAGACAGGTTTCGTTTGTAAAACAGAGGAAACAAATTAACAAACAAACAAAAGGTTTTCCAATATGATTCCTTAGACTGAGGATGAATTCCCCCAGTGAGTCAGTGGCAAAACTTCCAACAGCTTCTCTAAGGCTGGGCTCCCAAATGGCACTTTAAATTTCCACAGGCAGTGAAGTGTAACCTGAGCATGCAAACCTCAGCCCCAGGGAAGCTCTGGAAAACAAAGAAGTGAATCACTGTGTTGGACCTTGCCAGGCAGCAGCTGTCAAACATTCCCATGAATATTTGGTGGCAGGAATCCTGGCATACTGCTGTACTCAACACAAATAAATTATTCTGATTTGTCTTGGTGTGATAAAGTAACCCCCAAAAAGATGTTTACAGCTGCATGAAATCATATTTGTCAGGGCACAAGCGTAGGAATTTTTAAATTTATGGCATTCACAATAAGTATTCTCAAGTGCCATAAATTGTAGAAATTTAGTCATGGACACTGTAAATCAGATTTGCGCTAGTTTTATCCCAAGATGCACTCCAGAAACCATTCCTCTGATTTCCTTCACTTGTTTTGCCATCTTCCCAGGAGAGAGCTATTCTAACTTGCATGCTCAGTAAACTGATATCAGAAAACTGGCTGCTAATTACCCTGTGTTTCAATTCTCAACTGGTGAGCTGGGAAATCAGGTCCTGGTCTCCTATGTACAGTAAGATCAATAAACTATCACCCAGATTGCTGAGACATGATGTCAGTATTGGCTGTTTTGTAGAGCATCCCCCCTCTGGTTTGCCTCTAAATTGTAATGATAATGTGCTCTTAAATTATTCAGACTGTTCAAATTTACCCTATTCCAAAATAAATTTAAAAAAAAAAAAAGGTAAAAAGGAACGTGAACCTGGTAGCTATAGATAACTGATCCCAGTAGAGTTTCCAGATATAAAAAAGGGCAGAGTTATTTCAAAGAGTGTTTTACAAATTGTGTGTTTTCAGCTTTTAGAAAGACAACAAGCATGAATTGTGGCTATTTTCTCATTTAAAATCAATAGATTTCACCTCTGCAAAAATTAAATATCAGATAAAGCAAAACACATTGAACAGATAATCTATATGGAAAGATGGGGGTTTCTTTCTCATATGGGCTCATTGTTACAAGTCTATTGAATGCAATAGAGTTCAGCAAATTCACACAAGTAGAAACTCAGACACTCCTCCATTTATGTGGATCCTCACTAACAGCTATCTTACAAATGATGAAGACCTGAGAAGAGGAAAAACTTAATAACTTGGTGTTTGATCTTAGAGTTTTATAGGTAATGAATGATAAGTCTTCATATGTACTTACAAATCTGATAGTTTTGGGAGGGCCCAGAGAAACAGGTAACCAAAACAAACTTCCATCTTGAATTACCTGCTGGGTTTTGCAGGAGAAAAAAAAAAAAAAAATTGAGAGAAAAAAGAACACTTGCAAGGCAATAAAAAATAGGTCCCAAATGGCTGGAGTGGAATTAAAATTGCAACAGACCAGATTTAACCAGGTTAAAAATTAAATACTGTTACTGGCAAGCAAAATTTGTGAAGGATTGTACAATTAAGGAATAAAAAGCAGGTTAATCCATTTTCAGTTTCATAGTTTGTGATATTGTCTCGATTTTTAAGGCATTTTCTAACATTGCTCAATTCCATTATGATGCTTCATAATTATAATCCTTTATTTGTGGTCTCTGTATCTACTGTAATGCTCAATCCTTAAGCCTCTAACACTAAGGTCATTATCTGATCTTTCCAGTTTATCCTCTGAAACATTAACCTCATCCAGGGATCTCTTAAAGGGCCACATGTGTTTAGGGCCATGATAGCCCTGACTAAAAACAAATTCAGTCCAGCATGTGTGCATTGCATGCTGTGGCAATGCTGTTGTGTACTTGAATCCCTGTTAGTTTAAATTTTGGGCACAAACATAGCACCCAGAAACCTAGGACAGCAAGTTGATTTAATGAGCTAAATAAAACTTCCCACAGACTGTCAAATGATGGGGTTTCCGTAGTTTTCTGTATGCGACCTTGCACCTGGGCAGGAACAACCACAGGCACTGGCACAGGCTGGGGGTGACCTACTGGGCAGCAGCTCTGCAGACAAAGACCTGGAGGTGCTGGTGGGCAACAAGCTGTCCACGGGCCAGCAGTACTCTGGGGGACAAGAAGGCCAAAGGGATCCTGGGGTTCACTAGGAACTGCACTGCCAAAAGGCCAGGGAGGTGATCCTGCCTCTCTGCTCAGCCCTGGTGAGACCAGTCTGGAGCACTGTGTCCAGATCTGGGATCCTTAGGACAAGAGAGATGTGGAGCTTCTGGAGCTAGTCCACTGGAGGGCTGCAAAGGTGATTGGGGAACTTGAGCTTAACCTCACCTACAAAAGAAGGCTGGAGGAACTGGGCTTGCTTAGCAGAAGACTGAAAGGGGACCTCTTCAAAATATATGTTTTTGCAGAGTAGGTATCAAGAAGATGGATCCGGCTCTTCTCGGTGTTCTGGAGTAACAGGACAAAAGGGAACAGGGGAAAACTGATGCTCAAGGAGGTTCCATCTGAATGGTGGTAAGAACTTCAGTACTGTGAGTGTGGCTGTGGAACAGATTGCCCAGAGAAGTTGTGGAATCTCCCTCATTGCATATCCAAAAACTGTATGGACACAGTCCTGAGTTATATGCTCTGGGTGACACTTTCTGGACCAGGTGACCCCACTCTGGTCCCTTTCAAGCTTTTCCATTCTGTGATTCAGGCCCAAGACCTGTCTGGGGAGGATATTTTCTTCTGGTTATGAGAGCTTGAAGAGGCAGTCAGCTCTAAGTAACCCATTAGGACTCCAGAAGGATAAAATAAATTTGCCTGTTTACTTTCTTAATATTACAATTCCAGGCAATCCCAGCCAGTCCCACTGTGTTGTAAATCAGACAATCTGAGGAGGTGACCAGCTTGGCTGAACAGAGAACTCCCCAAGATGCTCAAGAGGAAAAAGAAATTGTATGATCTTTGGAAATGAGGTCAGGGTTTGCAGACAGAGCACAGAGCTATGGTATGTTTATGCAGGAAAAAGGCACAAAAGGCTTAAGTTTAATTAAAGTTTAAATTGGCCGATAATGTTCGAGATAACTACAATGGGTTTTTTTAAGTATGCAAATAGGAAGAGGTCTAAAGACATCATTATATGTCCCCTCCAACTGAAATAGTCTCTTGTATTCTACTTTCTTTTAAAGAATTTCTGAAAATGAGATGTATTAAGACTTTAGGTACCCTGATGTACCACAAATACTACAATTATTCCCAGTAACATTAAAATAAACAATTCAGGCATCTCTCTCCAGTAGCCTAGAAGATCCTAGAGTACAAATGATTCTTTAAACAACCCAGACATGTCAATAATCTATTTTCAGACAGGATAAGTGCTACAGATGATAGCTTTCTTTTGTGGTCTATCCTCAGCATACAAGCAGTGTATGCATTTGACAAGCAAGACACACACACACACACAAAAAAAAAAGGATGGGAATTTTCCTCAATGACTCCCATGTTTTTTTGCTTCTCATACAAACTATTTTCAGTGATAGAGACCTCAGGAGAAACAGGCATACCTGGGATGGAAGTAAAGGCATGGTAAAGGGTAGCCCAACATAACATCATAAGCAGGTCAGTACAAATCTCTTGGCTACTCTTTCTTTGCAGTCCAGTCTCCAGAAATCCCATTCCCTTCACTCACATACCCCACAAATACTCAGAAGGGCCCTGTGCAGGAGCAATAAGAAAGAAAAATCACTCTGCTCCAGTTCTTACTCATGAAGACTTTCACCATTAATGCTCTCTGGTCAGTGGAGAAGGCTCTGTGAAACCACCAGAAGAGAAGAAAGTGCCATGGCTGGGGCTTAGCAACTGGTTGTGCTTCTCTGACAGAGTAGACACAGATGATTTCTGGGTCGTGTCTTGGCACATGCATCTTGTAACATCTCCAACCACAAAATAAATTTTAGATCAGATATTTACAGCTTGGTAAACACCACTTCTTCAGTAAAAAACACCAGCTTCCAATTAAAAACACATTTTAAATCAGAAATAACTAACTTTCCATGGATTTATTTTTGATTCATTAAAAGATTTTGGCAACAGAAATATGGAGTTATAATACTTTAGGGGATCTATTTTTCTTCTTCTCAATGCTTTCATTGTCTGCAGTGAGCTTCACTCCCATGCACATATTCCCCATGATCCACTATAATCACCAAATCCATATGAGGGCTGACAGATAGGTACCACAGGAGATATAACCCAACTTAAGACCACAACAGACAAGAGAATGGGAAAAAAAAATTGCTGAATTACAGTCCCAGAAAGCACTGAGGTAACTTTTCAAAGTGAAATATTTAGGGTTTAGATCTTTCACCGATATTTTTCTTGGGGGAAGAATATTTGCAGCAATATTTTAAAGATTTGTAAAGCAAAGAACTGAAGAAATGGCTTTAGCAGAGCTAAGAAAGGGAGATTTCCTGACGTCTTTTTTTTGTTTTCGGTTGTACTTTCTGGCTGTATTTTTTCTGTCCATGAGAACAACCTCTGGGTTTTTTTTCCTTCTACTTCTTTTTGGAATACAATTAAAAAAGCTCCCTGTAAGCTCTGGTGAGGGGGTGATTGCTGATACAAACTTACTATGAAACCTCTTGAGCATTACAATGGTCCTATTCTGCTTGCCATGGAGAGAACCAGCTGCTCTTTAGCACAAGACTTGCTCAATTCTGGCTTGCAAGCTTAAATGAAGGAATTTAGGGCATTAAAGTGAATTCAGGAAAATGTGAAGGAGCATAAAGAAAAGGAAGAAAAATCCTAAGCATTAACATGGCATTCTCATCAGCAGGCCTAAGGTAAATCTGTGTAAATTTGTGTACTGCAAGTGAAGTCTTGTAGATTGTTTGGAGCAGTCTGTCATCGTATCACCTAAAGCTCCAAAAGCCTCTTGCTCTGTCTTGTTGAACTCCTGCTCAGTGGAGAAGATACTTATATTCAAGCAGAACAGAAGTTAATTTAAAGATTTAATGTGCAACTGCTTTTAGATAGTAATAAAACTCTTTTCAAAGCATTAAGTTTTCAGCAGAGTTGTAATAAATAAAACAGCTTTCAGACGCACATCTCCAATTTCCTTGTATTTAAATCCCTATTGATGATGCCATAACTACCTCTATCTACTTAGACCTTGTTTTGGAGACTGTGTGTACTACTGCCACAGCTCTAAAAACTTCCAGATGAAGCCACAGCACTCAATAATTCAGACTTGATACTCCAGTTGTGCTCATGGCCACAGGAGAATGCGACAGGATCTTAGAGGTTGCAATTTGCAGTCCTTACTTGGGCTAAACCCCCCTGATATTTCCACTTCCAACAATATTAATGTTGTACTTGAATTGATTATGTATTTTTTTTTGTATTTTTGAAGAAGTAAACCTTAGTATTAAAAATTACAAGATAGTGAAAAAAATATTTCTAGGAAACTTGAAAGGGTGAATCCAAACAATATATAGGAACAATATAAGACTCAACACTGGTCAAATTATGAAGGGAAAAATTAATATTGGACTATGACCATGGGAAATGGAAACATTCTTGTACTACTTAATAAGGAAAACAGCAGAAGCTGTAAATTTACTAAGGAATAGGAAACAAAACTGAGCATTTTCCCACATTAACATCCTATCTTGTAGGATCCATCCAAATAACTTAAAGTGTCCAATTTAGTAGAGATTTTTTTCATATTTAAATTCAAAATTTAGGTCTAAAAGCACATCTTGCAAAGCAAAAAAATCACTATCCTATCATTTTGAAAGTTGATTAAACTTAAACAATTTCTCTTTCCTAAATGCTATGAAACAATTGCTCTGAATCCATTAAGTTCTTGGGCACAACCGAGAGTATTTGTTTCTGTTATTAAAGAAATTCAAGAACTCATATTTCCAGATTTAGGTGACAAAAAATTATTTGGTTTGCTTAGCAATTTTCCCAAAAAAATTTTCCTAGTGAAAGTTTTCTCAGTGGCTTAGAAATAAAGGCATTCATTCATGCTTCTATTTAGAAAAGGACTTTCCTGGGGAAAAAAAGGTCGATATTCAGACTGGAGAACTCCTCAGCAAAAAACCTTCAAAGTTAGCATTTAACTGTGGATTCCCTTGTAAAATACAGTATTCAGAAACCGATTTTCTGGGTTTTTTTCCTGTGGCCATAATAAGCTGAAGTCTTGTAAAGAAAAGGTGCATATAGTGATTCTTCCTCCACACAGATTACCTGATTGTTTCAGCTGCTGTTAGTCTGCTGGGCTGAAATAAGTTATAAACCAGAGCTCCTCCCAGTTACCTACTTCCTCAACAGACAAAGACCTGTTTTTCCATTTAAAAGAAGGCTTATTTTTCTGAAGGCTTATTTATGGGTTGGGGACAGCAATTCTACTGATAAGTGTGTGTCCTTTTCCTAAGCCTAGCTCTCTTAAATCACCTGAAGCCTGACAAACATATCCTTCCTGAGGCACTGGGGATAAGCACAGTTCAGCTGAAACCCCACAGTTCTTCTCATTAAGGAGGGACACCTCCCCCTTTCTTCATACCTATTCCTCTGTCCTGTGCCCTTAACACCTCTCAATTCCATCAATCTGCTGTGGGCTGACACCTGAACTGACACCAAGCTGAAGCTTATTTTACTACATTCATCGCTTGGGAATTGGTGTGATTCCTGAAGCGTAATAAAAATGACAATCCAAATGTAGAATTTCACTTAAAATCAAAAATGATTAGTGGGGCTTGGGAGATTTATTGGTAACTTCAGTTCAAGTATAATTATTCATACCTGTCATGCTGCTTATCCAAATATCTACAAGAATTTTAGACAGTCTATAACGCACCATAGTTTTCTAAAAACATCAGAAGTTTTTTGGCTTTCCCATGGAAAAAACAGTACTGCATTTCCTATTTTCCTGATTTTAAACTGTTTTGTTTCCTTCCCTCCCCTCTACTTAGCCCTGATGCCCTGTCCTATTAAGGGCTTCTTCCAGCTGTATACCAGCACAGACCATCTGTCTAATGATGATTTTATACATGGATTACTTCCAGCATGGGATTGCTGCCCACAATGGTCCTTCCCAAAACTCTCTTCTTCCTTTTATGCTCCTGTACTTCATGTTTGTTTACACTCACCACACTCATGCTACTGGTGGCTGCAGAGCAATAAAAATGTTCCACCAGCATTTTTTAATCCATCGATATATTATGTGAAATCACTCTACAAAATCCACAAGTTTTTCAAGCTCAGCTATTATGCTAATACACTACTGGAGCTTACTTGTGTTTCTAGCTCTCTTTTTTCCCCATGGGCAGCTGAGCCACTCAAGGAAATTCACTGAATTCAATGCAAAAAGAAAACACAAGAAATCTACCTACTAGAAATGCTCCACTAGTATTTATTCATTGATTTCCTTTGTTTGAGAGAACAATGAACCAGAAACGTAATAGAGCTTTTAAAAACAAGTTTAAATTCCACTTTACCCAAACTATTGCTTATCGTGTTCTGTCACCAACCTCAGCTGCTGTTTGCCAGCAAAACAACTCTTCAGTTTAGGGGACTTCTTCCAACTGGAATCCTGGATATATAAACCAAATATGAAAAATTATGCCATGAAGAACTTTCCTGTCAAAACAGATGGTGAAAGCAAAAGGGATCTGAGGGAGCCTGCATGCAAAGTACAAAGTGACACTCAAATACTGGATCAGCCTTGCAGCCAATTTGAGAATAAAACTAATGTTAACATTTTGAATTAAATGAAAATATTTTTGCAGAGCCCTAAATTAAAAAGAATCTTTAATTTGTTGATTAATTACATGACTATTTACTAGGTAGTAGGTAACAACCACAGGAAAATAATCAAGCATTTCAAAGAATAGTAAAGGTTTTAGGTGTTCAAATAAATGACCAGTGTACATATACATTCAGTCGAATTGTTAAGTTTAAGAAGTCCAAAAATTCTCAGGTGATTTCTTAATTTAAGGCAATAAAATGTCACTGGGATTTACATGTTAAGTTTACTGAATAATTTCAAGTTTCTGACTGAAAGGATATTTGAAGAAATTTAGTTTTAATTGATCTTAGTTTCACCTTTCAATGTATTTCTTGGAAAAAAAGCCAGAAATTTTTCTATTGAAAATGAAACTTTTTCTGTATTACAGTTTAACTATTTAATTTTTTATAAAATTTCTATAATTTACTATGTTAAAAGAATTCTTTTCAAATTTTATATTGAATTTCAAGGATTGTAATAGTGAATGTTTTGCTTTTTTCCAAATTTTCTGTTCCCTGGATAAGATCATTTGTTTTCAATTCAACTTGAATTTTGTGAATTATTTAGCCATGAATCCTGAATTTTTCAAAAAACAATAAAAAAACCCAACCAAACCTAAATCATTTTAGCGTTAAACATTCTCATCAGACCAAAAAATTTAATTACAGACAACTCATTTCAAGAAACTGGTGAGTTTCAGTAGAAGAAATACATTTATTAACCAGGACTAGATTTGCAAACCTGTCTCCTGGTACATATTCCACATCTGTTCTCATTCAAAAATTTTGTTTTAGTTTGTCCTAAACTATACACATTTCCCAAATACTGAACTTGATGAATTACATTTAGTCCCTTTTAATAAAAATCGAATACATTCTCTGTACCTTCCCTTTCAGATCCACTGTATGGAGAATTTTTGCACATAGAAGGAAAAAAAGCAACATGAAAAATCTGTAGCAGTTACAGCACTGACTGTCTTATGTTCTTTCACTCATTTTCTGTGTTTCTGTAGCCTTCTTTTGTTTCCATTAGTACTAGATAAAGACTATTTAAAAGACTTAGAGTTTGGTTCTCTCTTCTGTCACTGCCACCCCCCAGAAGAGAGTCATCTACTCTAACCATGCTTTTTTGTTTTTTGCCCCCCCTTTTTTTTTTTTTCTCCAGAATTTGTTAATTATGCAGGTGCACAAGTTCACGTGAATTATCTTCTGCGTTTTTATTTTTCCCCTGAATAATAAGAGGTTCTGGCCATATTAATTGCCCTACACAGAAAAGAGCCCTACTGTTCCCCACCAAAAGGAAGTGCACTGTGAATGAGCTCAGAAGGCTCTGACACTGCCAGTGGAGAAAGTAACACAAAATGCAGCCTCATTGCTTTGCAAAGCCTGGCTAAGTTTTCTCATGAATTCCTCTGCCAGAAGATGAAGCCAAGCTTGCACTGTTGTGTCATTTAGCTTATATGTAAAAAGGTTTGGGAACTCTTCATTTGAAACTGTCTTCAAACTGGAGGATTACCATTCTTGCCAGATTAGTTTAAATAAACTAATAGTCATTGCTCCCCCACCTTCTTCTGCATATAATTTTGTTTTAATGTTGCTTGTTCTTACAGTTTTGTATCAGTGACTTTCTGGACAACATAAGTAAATTCTAGGCTGTCCTGATTGCAAAAATGTATTAGCAGTATGGATGTGGAAGTGCATATCTACATATTCACATGTAAAATTTGAAGTAAGAAATAGATTGGTTTCAAGCCGTCTCTAGCCATAACAGTTCTACTGCAATGCCTGCAATTAGGAAGCCTGAGGTTGCAGTGATTTCAAGTTAATAGTGCTGTTTTTCCTTTATACTCTTCAGATTTGCAAGCACTTTAAAGTTGTGTAGGGTTTATAAGCCCAGCTTTCTGTGCCCGCTTTGCATTTGGAAATTTAATTCCCACAACTTTAAAAATTTCCTTTACAGCAATCAGACATGACTATTTTTCAAGACTGTATGCTCTTTAATTTCACAGAAATATATTGAACTGTGTTTTTGAAATATATAATGGATAAAATGCCAGTAATCCAATGAACATTCTGGAAAGAAGTAACAAAAAATATCAAACTCCCATTGGAAGTCTTAGAATTGCACAATGCACAATAGATGCAGGCTGCTATTAAAATTCAAACAACTGCATTGAAGCTCAGCAGCCCATGACCACAATAAAATCTTCCTATTTTTTTTATTCATTAGTAGAAAATGTCTGGGTATTACTAAAGCTAAATCACATTTTACCTTCTTTATGTTTATATATTTTTCTTATGTGTTATCTTCATATAATTTTCTCCTTAAGTTGCAGCAAGCTATTATTACTTGTTCCCTATCAAAGTTCAAAATCTGAATATGATTCTCAAACATACTTCTATCTGAACTAAAAAGGAAAAAAGAATATTGTTTTCAGTGAAATCAGCACATATTTTCATCAACCATTGGAGCTATAATTAAACTTTTGTTCCCCACCATTTCTGGAAAAAAAGATTATTTACTACTATTCCATGCCTCAAGCATCTGATCAGAAATTAATTTTTCCTTATCAGCTTCTCCAGACAACAAACTTTTTCTGAGGAAATGTAAGTCCTTTAAATTAAAACTTCTTGTTTATAAACATACATAATAAATAATTTCCTGATTGTTCTTACAGGGCCCAGATTTTATTGGCTGCATTCATAGAATTAAAATACACCTGAAATATGTGTTTAAGTGCTTCTAAGACATATCCTTAGAGGTTTTATCTGCGTTTACTTTACCCAAATTTATTTCTTCTAGAAAATAATCAGTTAATACCACAGCAAATTATTGCAGGTGGTGATTTAATGGAAGTTGTATAAAGAAAAAGGAAATATTCATCGTTTATACAGGAAAAATGGAAATTGCTAGATTGGTATTTGCTTCTCTATTTATTAATAGTACATATTTGTTAGTAATAAATATAGGAATTTATCTGAGCCTTTCTAGGCACTTTGCATACAAAACTACAAAGAAATATGTTGTAATTTCAGATGTTATGCTGCTGAGCTGAAAGGAGGAAAGATTGTTTTTTCCACCCATCACATATTATAGGGGAGAATGAGAGGAGAAAAATCTAAAAGATGGATGTTGATGCTGTTGTTGATATGCACTTTTCCCAACCATATTATACTCTGCCATTTGTACAATTCTGACCAATATCTTCTGAAAAAACATTTTTCAAATAGTTGAATAGACACTTTGCTAACAAGTTCATTACAAGTACTTTCTTGAAATATTAGAAATAATATTTTCAATTAATATGAATTTCTGATTCCAGCAGAAATTAATAGACAAAAATTATGAAAACTGAGGAAAAAATTATTTTTAGGAATGGGGGGATACAGCACATAGAATACTTTCTAAATGAAGAATACAGAGGAGATTGAGGTGTCTTAAGATCTCTTACAACACTCCATTCCACTGGGTCCCCAAAATGTCTTTTACATACCACATATAAATCTGTATAAACGTTTTGTGCATCAGATTGATACAATAGTTTATTTTTACAGCATCAGGATTATGGCTTTGATGACTTAAAAACAAACACCAGATTGCAAAAACAGGTAAAATTATTAAAATGTGATACAGCTCTGACAAGATGTTAAATCGTTAAGCGCCATCACAGCAGTTACCACAAGCCAATAGAGGCAACTAAGTCTAACATGAGGCATCATAATTCTTTGCGTAAAGTGACTTAAAGACGTTCAGAATTAGATCTGATCATTTGCTAGTCTAAATTACTTTGAAAATATCTAGGAGTTCTGACCAGAAATACCACTTGCAAAGCAAGTCTGCTGTACATGGGAAAAAAGTCCCAACATATTGTGTCGGGAACCAGAACAGATTTCCTTTTGTGGAGCCATCCACTGCTTTTCTTGAAATCAGACTCCTGTCTCTCAGTTTTCGTTTGCTGGTTCGAGTGGAAAGTCAAGCACAGGCAGATAAATAGGTTCATTTCAATAAACACTGAAGTGAACATTAAATTGAACTATTTTTCCTTTTTTCACTCAAGAAAAAGGGCTTGTCATCGTAAAACCTGGAAGTTTCAGAAAGGACAAGTCAATGTAGTAGAGGTATGAATCCATGGATATGTAACATTTCTCTGAGTATGAGAGACATTTTTTTGTTTGAAAGATTGCTTAAATACAGCAAGAGAGTCCAATTAAATTTGGTACCTGTTAGACTGGAAAATTATAAGAAATCCTGGTGAAGTTTAGTAGAGTGCAAACAAGGACATGCAGTGAGGTATGGACTTATATGGGTTTTTAGTACTTTTAGCTAAGCCTGAAAGATTGAGTGCACATAAAAACCTAGAGAACAGAAAAAAGGAGATGTCCCAGTTGTGTGATCTTACAGCACCCAGGTGGCATAAAGTGCCAGTAATATGGAAAATAGGAGCCATGCAAAGGAAACGGGAGGAAGGCACTATGCTGCTGACCACAGAGCCAAATTTTATTCCACATTTATACACCAAATTAGCACTGCAGGCTCTCCCTGTTCATTAGGGGCCAAACCAAGACAGTTCATTATACAAACATAAGCAAAAGGAAATCCCTTTCATCCACTATGGAGTGAATTTGCATAATGACCAAATTAAAAACTTGATCAAGAATTATAGTCATTTAGAAGGTCCTCAACTTATAGCTACTCAGTCTCCATAGATATACCATTTATTGCACAAGCAGCAGCATTCTCAAAAGAATAAATAATTTTTGCCATGTGCAAAATGGAAATAGTGAAGAGAATCATTGCGCTGCAGCATAACACAGAAAAGAAAACAATTCCAGCTTTGAAAAAATCCACTGCTGAACTATTAGTTATATTAATTGTCATTTCCACCCTTCCTGGAATAAATAGAGAGGGGAAAAAGAAATATCAAGGTGTGTTCATCTCAACTATCAACACATTCACATATATGTGAAGTGAAGAAATAGAATGGCTCAAGATCCTTTGTCCCAAACACAAGTTGGAACATTGACTATTACACTGTGGTAATGTTGCACTAGAAATTACAGCTTTGCATCCATGTTTAATTTATTAAAAATCTAAGTCACAATATGTAAAACCAAACAAAAATAGAAACCAATGAAATTACTGCATTTCCTGCTCATATTTCCCTTTCAGGTCTCAAATATGAAGCATTTTTTAGTCATGTTTCCAGCTGTGCCCATTTCACAGAGGAAGTGTAGCAATAGATACAAAAGCTATTATAGTCTAGAAATTCTGTATTTCTGGTTTCCAGCTCTAATTTGAGCACCATCTTTGGATTAAATGCACTGTCATTTTACATTTAATCTTTTACATTGGGTGGGGAAGAGTCACATAGAGAATGTCAGCGTCCCTCAGTGCAGAAGAGCCAAAAGGCTGGATTCAAAATTTTCTGAGCATACAAATTCAAGACTTAAGAGCTGACTTTCCCAAAGACTGTCCTGCCACTAAAAAGCTGAATATCAGTTTTGATTCAATCTTTTTTTCAGATGTATTTTCCCCAATCTGGTTTTTTTCAGAAACAAAAGTTTTTGTTGTATTCATCCTAACATTGTTTTGCTGAAGTTACTCAATAGAATCCAGTGCGCATGTGGAACAAATTAACTTTTCTCAGTGTGCACTAATTTATATTTTTAAAACAGAAACCATCTGTCATGAGAATTGCCCCTCTGCCTGGCTTATATTTAAGATTCTCTCCCAATCCTTCCTCGAGGACATTTAGATTATGATTACTCTGAATAATTCTGCAACTATAACCATTACCATCCATTCCCTCAGGACATTAAGGATCTAGCTATACCTACACATTGCACTCATTCTCTAAAAAGTTCTTTAAATGACCAGAAATAGAAGCCTTAAATCCTAATTTAGCTCTTTCTTCCAGGGGCAGTGAGCCAGTGCTTGGGAGTAGTGACCCAGCTCCACACAGAAGCTTGTGATTGACCAAAACCACCAAGATAAATGCATGGAGTCATTAATAACAGGAAAACAACACCAAAAATTGCTGCTGCTCCACCCCAACATCAAGGTAATGGGCTTTGAAATGACACATTTCTCCTACTCCATATGGAGAAACATCCAGCTCCAGGACAAGCAGGGCCCCGAGTGAACTTGCATGTAAATAGTAGGATTTTACACTGAAATGAAGAGACATTCTGCAATAAAAAGAAGACAGAAGAGGGAAAAGGAGAGAATTGTTAACACTTCATTGTCATTTGCCATCTGGCTGAATCCAACAAAGAAGCTTTTAACACAAACCCAAATGTCTACATTTAGTCAATAAAAGACAAAGCTGAAGACCTTTTCAGCACTGAAACCAACTCTCACAATTGCACATGATAGAAGTCACAAACTCTCATTTTATTGTGCCAGAGAACACAGTAAAAATTGATCATTCCAAAAGTTCACTAATGGACTGCATATATACATTTCCTTTATTTGAAACCAAAGAATGGAAAAGGGTTTTGTAAAGATAAAAAGGAAATAAGAGGAAACTTTATAAGAGTCCTTTTAAAGTGGGTTTTTTTTCGGTTTAGACTTGTGGAAATATTTTCCATGTTCGGACATTTTATGGTGGCAAAAATGACCCAGAGGGAAAGCAGCACAGAATGAAAGAATCAGAACTTTTTTTTCTCTAACATATTACTTCAATATCCTTAGGAAAACAGCAAATAAAAACTCTTAGAAAGAAATAAACTCTCTGAATCATTTGTATCTATTCTGTTGCAAGAAACCATGTCACATTATTTATGAACTTGAAAAGATCCATCTTCAGCTATTTTGAGTGTTTTGCTGTCTCTATTTCTCTTTCAACACTTAACAGCTTTGCTCTGGAAGTAACACTTTCACTTTTAAATTTTGACACCTTAGAGTGTAGTTTTTTAAATGTGAAAAGTACAGTTTATCTAAATTTCCTTGTCACTTTAAGCAGAAAGATAGCGAGAATTCAGCTAAAGGTGTTGGAAGCTGGGGGCAGAATTTCTTCAAAGTTTGAGATTTTTTTCATGAGAAAAAATAGAATTTTTTCAGCGTCCATATTTTAAAGGAACATTTTTTTTCCTTCCCATTAAAAAAGAATAAAAAAGAAGAGTTGTATTCAAGACTGTCCTAGTAATGAATTATTCTCCCTAATCTGCCGAAATACAGACAGCTTACCAGAAGTGAGATGTCAGGAATTGTATTTCTAATACATTGGAGCAAGATAATCTACTACATAAAACAGCACTGCTGTTGAAGCAGCACTGCTAGAGATGGGCAATAGGTATTTCCCATTATTAGGAAAAAAAAAAAAAAGAAGAAGAAATATTATGCTTGCTAACAAAGGCTTCGGTAATGATCTCAGTATACTAGTGCATGCTCTGGGAGTAAAAATTTAAAAATACATACTAAGAGTCAAACTCTGCCACTCTTTAACCAGGATGAGAAAAGGCTAATTTTAAATTGATCTTCATGCCAAGCAAGCGTGCAAATACATACTTGAAAGGAAATGTCCTTCATGGAGAAAAACACATGGAAGTGCACTATGCACTAAATAATTAACAGGTAATTGCAAACTCATGCAAATGAATAACAAATTATCACATAAGTCCTATACCTCAACAAGACTTGTGATCAGATCATGTGGCAAGGTGAAAGAAATTCATCAACTGCCCTACCACTAATATATCCTATAACCAAGTGTTTTCCTTCATAAAAATAGAACAGAATTACAGGTCTTGCTGAAAAACGCTGGATATTCCCCAGGAGCAACCTACCCATGCATAACCAATTGTACACATACAATAACCAATTGCTAATTGACTTCACTAGTACATGAAATGAGGTTTTAAGAGGAAGATTTGAGAGATATCATAAAGGGACAAAAGTCTTCCTTCCTTTTTCACAAGACTGTCACAGACTGAGAAAAAAGCAAGTCAGTAATAGCTTTGAGGCAAACCTGCCTAGAGTTTCAAGAGAGCTTCCCCCCAAAAAAAGCCTTAGGCTTAATATCACAAACTCAATGCACTAACTAAATAATCATTAAACAAAATGGTTTTTCACTCTAAAAGAAGACAAGGTACTGCAAAACTGCTCAGGACATGGCTTAATCCTTCTAGTTTCAAATAACTACAACAAGTACAGCAAAGTCATATCTCCTGGTCTTTGTGACAGCAGAACAAATTAATTGGAAACTAAGATTGTGTTAAAGACAGAAAGCCCAGCTTCAGAAACTCCTTGAGAGGGAGGGCAGACTGTGCCCACAGACTTCTGACAAAATACAAAAGAAAGTCTTGGTTTGAACCAGCCTACAACTAGAAACAACTGGGCACATACATGAAAAATAGAAAATTTACCTCATACTTTCTTTTCTTTGTAGTGGAGCACCAAACCACAGAAGAAGGGACAATGATTAAGGCATTTTCAAACAGGAATTAGAGTAAAAGCCATGGTACAAAGAAAGGTTATGTGTCTTACATACAGATGTTTGTTAAATCAAACAGAAAATGTTGCTGAAATTCAGCCTTTCATTTTCTTCTGGGAACAGATCACTGAAGGGAGAAAAGCTGCAGAATGTTTTATGTCTGCTTCAGCAAAAAGAAAAAGGAACAACTAACCACAGCCTACTGAACACAGTATCAGAAGACTGTTAGAAAACATCCAAGTTCCTTTGACACTCTTTTGATTACCCTAACTTATGGAGCATTTGTTACTTATGCAAATATTTCTGACAACCAGCAGATGTTAAAATACTAATAAACTCACATTAATATATTACCACTAGGGGTAATTTGAGCATGTCATAAGACTGTCTTCAAGTATATATTTGAATTTTAGAACTGTTGCCACAATCAATATTTTATTGTTCTTTTTTTGCTTAGAAAAAAGAATAAAAAGAAACCTGACTGTAGTTGAAAAAGTTTTCAAATGTATTCTGCCTTATATTTTTATTTTTGATCGACTACACTCTTAACACATTTTACTTGGGATTAATTTCATCTGCACAAACTTTTGACCCATAATTTCTGTTTATCAGAATGAAGATTCCATAAATCTGTTTTAGCAAAAGCAACACTGAGAACATATTTGTTCTACCATAAACAGATGTGTCTCAAAAATATACATTTCATCTCTGATCATTGCATTTCTTGGAAAGCTTGAGTGCTTGAAAAGCTGAAAGTTTCCTTGTGTTATGTACAAAACCCCCTGAGAATGTAAACACTTTTTTAATGCAAATATATTTTAATGTCACTGTGCACTTATAAGTGAAGCAATTATTCAAATCCTCAAGTTCTCCTCCATGGCAGATAAAAATGCAAGTTTGCATGCAATAGCTGGCTTCTCAGGGGGAAAAAAAGGTATTTTTTCCACATTAAAACAATGGCAACTACATATTTTATCCAAAAAGTGAATTGAAATTGCTAACTTCTTTTATTGAAGTGATAAAAAATCAAAACACAGTAGATTCTAGAGAACAATCAGATATCCCAAAATCTATACTCAACACCACTGATGGTGAGCTCCATCTAGACACTCTTCTAAGAGCAATGGTGAGCTGATTTAACATCACACCTGTTCAGATCTGCAGAGAAGGTCACAGATAGCAAATTTGAGAGGCATCAGTCTTGAAGCCCTGAAAAATCACTACAAAATTAACAGCCTGATGTTTGTAGCAACAACCCAATGTTGCTGGGTTGACAATAACATTTTGTCAGATCGAAGTGTTTTGTGGATATATTTTTTCATCACCAAGTCATAATCTTTCCCCTGATGCTTAAGGTTTAGAAATTCCTCTTTCCAATTACTGCAAATATACACTACAGTATATTTCAAAAGTAGCCAGATCCCAGTTCACATTGATATTCCAAAAATACGCTCTCTCTGCTGAATTCTGTTGTTTGACCTCAATACTGGAAAATTGTGCTAATAAAATTTTCACTGTAAACAGATACCAACAACTGCCAGGGAATCTAGCAAACAATAAATGAGGTCAAATATCCCGTGTTATTTCAGGTTTAGCCAGACTCAGAGAGGTCACAGCCCCTGTACTTCCATAACACAGATACTATTTCATATTCCATTTAAGGATTAGTCAGGGTTTTCATTCTTACCCTCCCAAAACCTCTATTTCGAAGCAATTAGCCCCACAAAGCAAGTAATGAAGTCTATAGACTTCATATCAGTAACAGTATCTACCTGGAAGTGAGAGGAGACACTTTTTAGGCGCTTCCAAATGACAGTGCAGCTCTGCATAATGCCAGCAGAAAACTGTGCCTTCAAGGCAGTAATGATCCTGTCAGCAAGACAGGAAAGACATTTAAACTCTGCTATAGCTAGAGGATGTAAAAGAGGACTGTGGGGAAGAAAAAAAAAGCCCTTAAACATAAGAGTTTTGGTCCTTACTTGAGGATGAAAATGTGAAAATTTTCTTCAAAGTATGTTTATATAAAGGGTGATTTTGCTAGTCTACAGGTGTAAGCAATAGCTGATGTTTCTTTAAGAGGTTTAGGGCTGAAAAAGGCTGAAGTAACATTAAAGCTAAAGCTGTCTAAGTGCTTCATGTAGTGTACTTTAGAAAAAAACAGCAATAGAAGAAGGTTTTCTTTTACTGAACTTTTATGAAATGGATCACATTAAATGACTGCCAGGTGCAATCTGCTGATCCAGAACCAGATGCAGAATGCGTTGGAATTTTCTGTCAAGTTAATGGGCTTCAGATAAGACCCATGGGAGGTATGGCCTGCGGTGTTGACATTTTCTGTCCACTGAATGCCAGAAGTATCTACTATATCTTCTCTGAGCCTGTTTTCCATCCTTAGCTTTCTCTTTGCTTCTATAATAAAATACATTTAGAACATCTCCATACTAAGACTTGTACTGAGAACCATACACCTTCCCCATATCCTGCCTAAACATCAGATTTATAGTAATAACAGAGTCACTTCTCACCCACAGACTCACACAATCCATGAGAAAATCCAGGGTTTTTATTGAAATTTTCTGGAGACCACTGGGCTTGTGCTTCGTGACTTAAAATACAGTTTCAAGAGAAAAAAAAGGGCATTTGCTTGCAACAAAGTAGACTCCTTCCAAAAGATTAAACTTTGTCTCTTCGAGTGCCTCCAGGGACTTTGTAAATAACTGACCTTCCAGTTTGTCAGCAAAGCAGAAATACTGGATCCTCCCAGATACTGGACACTGGAGTCTATCTAGCCTTCAGCTCACAAACTCTGCCATAAAAGATGTGCTAAATGAAATTTTTTTCAGGTGGATAGTTAAGATTTCTGAGGATTCCTATGTTTTGGATTGAAGAAGGAAAAGAAAATTTCAGCTTGCAGAATATCTTTTAACCTGGATCCCATTATTTTAAGGTAATATTTCTATAAATACAGACAAGAGCTAATGTGTTAAAACTTTGAATTTCTACAAGAGTAAGTAAGTTTTGACAAAGATTTCAACAAAAGTTAGAATTTCTGTCTAAAATCAAGGTGCAAAATTACTGTTTCCATATAATCTGTGGGAGTTCCTGTATATATAGTTATCTTGCAGGATCTGAGACTGGTTTTTTCACATTTTTCAAATTTCTACCGTGGTGTAGAATAGAAAAAGTTACTAAATTTTCATATCATTGATGTCAAATACAGAGAATGGAGAGCATTGCTCGCCTTAACTTAGCATGTTTGTGGAAACTCAAAGCTTTGGTAAACTTAAGTACCAATATGTGAATTGATACTCATGTTGCATTATTCCTAAGTAATACAAGAATAATTTCACTAAGTAGCATTGGAAAGATGTAAAACATTCATATATAATTTATTCAACTGTTTATGAGGAAAGCCTGGTGGTAGAATAATTTTGAATAAATATTTTACTCATTGATTCAGTTAATTTATAAATAACAAACTTGACTTGTTAATATTTTATTCAATGCAAAATGCCAAAATTCACTGGATACATTTTATGCAACATAACTCATATATATGTAATTTCATATCATTACTCCAGAATTCAAAAGAATATTTTTCTCTGCTGATATTGAATTATTAACAAATTAATATATGTTGGCTTTCTTTGGTTTTATTTTTAACCTAATTGTCTGTGTTGGATAAGGGCTTTCACCTTTTTTAGTCACTTCTTACAAAGAAGCTTCTTACGTAACTATAAAATCATTATTCCATAGTCAAAAATAATAGCAACTTTGTCCAGACCTTTCCCCTAAGTCAGAGAACAGCAAATGGAAAATAAAAATTAGCAAACTCTTAGCCAATGGTAAAAGTGTACTCTATTGTATGAACTATGAGCAATAAAGTATAAAAAATAATTAAAAATTTAAAATATAGAGGAAAAAGTTCTGCCACTTGGTGTTGGGCCACTCAAGGTTTTAAGTATAGAAAAAACATTGCAATGATGGAAGCTTCCACCAAAATGAGAATAATAAAACTGCCAAAAATAAAATAGGAGGAAGAAGTGCTAAGAAAATGCTTTCCATATTTGGATGTAGGTCTGATATACTCTCATTCCACAAGCTCAGAAAATATTTTCAAATGAAGATAGCTACAAATCTTATGATATGAATAAATGTTAACAAACCAAATGGAGAATAACTCCAACAGCTGAATATGTCTGATGTTAGGAAGATTGTAAAATAAATATTGAGAAAGTGTTGAAACCTAAACCACTTAATGAATGTTAATATTGCAGTAATTTTCACAACAAAGAAATAGGATGGTGCGGAGACATTTCCAAAATAAATACTTTCAGCAAAATGATTCTGATTTCACCCTTCTGTGTTTGGGGAATTATTTTTTTATGGCACATATATAAAAATATACATATGTGAGCTTTTGCATTCGATGCAGTAACACCTAGTATTTGTTAATGCAAAAATATAGAAAGATACAACATCAGTGGAAGACCCAAAATAAAAAAAAATAAAAAAAAATAACAGACTAATTCTCCATTGTGGTTGAGTGGAGTGACAGGACAGCTTCTACGAAGATTTCAAAGGGACTGAGACAAGGTTTCTCACTATTTAACATTTCCATGGATGTCCTGGGCAATGAAACATTGTCTATACCAAAGATAAATGTCATTCACGTCACTTGGTATATAACTTTTTTCGAGATCCGGAATGTGTTCATTAATCTATGGCCAAATATTATAAGGGGCTTTTCAATATTATGGGGGCTCTACAAATAGAGGTTGTAAAAAGTGGTTATGTTCATTTTGACAAGATGGCTCAGCAAGAAGGTAGCACGGCCATTAGCACCGCACTATTGAAACTTGTCCACCAAATGTGTCTTTTGAAATTAGATTTTATCAAGCACTAATTTTCATCTTTTATTTTGAGAAAGATTTTAACAGCTGCAGATATATCTTGCATTAAGATACCCTTATCCTGTAATCTATAGCCATAATATTGGATTCAGGCTTAAAATGTGAATTAAAGAAAAAAACCACCAAATTCTCTATTCTGGGAAATTAAAACCTAGTTTAAATCAGACAGAGGAAGCTGAACCTGGGCTTTGCTGGCCTCCTAGTAGTATCATCTCTTTTGCTGAAGTAGTTCTGCAGAAATTTTTAGCTTAAATGTTGGCACAGAAAAAAAGTTCTAAAATACTGCAAGCTATTTGAAAATTAAATTGTCTTTCTACATTCATGCATATCTTAATAGCATTATTCATTTCATATTCACATTAGACTTCATCCTAATGCCTAAGCATTAAAGCCTCAGCTGCAGTTTCAGCTCTGCTGTACACAGCTAGGTGCTGGATATAGAACATAAAGAAAGTTTCCTGCCTTGAGGGATGGGGAGGTCAAGACCTTTACCCTGCAGAGGCTCATTCACAAAATTAGTTTCATTAGCTGTGAAAAGCGTGACAAAAACATGCAAGCCTGCCTAACTCATCCATCCCAAATTTTAGTTAAGGAAGTGGTCCCAATGATCTCAGTGGAGTGGAATATTATACATTAAAATGCCAGCATATGTATTTGAAAGATCAAGGTCACAGGCATTTTGTTTCTTCCGTTTTCCACTGCACATGATTTATGCTTTTTATAATGGTGCATTGCCAGACAAGAAGTGCTGCAAGATGAATTATTGTCCAAAGTGTTCGTCTGGTCCCCCAGGTGTGTGGTGTACTGTGAAATGCTGGCTTGGGATAATTCAACAGTCCATCTCTTACTGGCTTGTTTCTAGCCTGAAAAATGAGATTGCACTGCTGTACTCAGATATTGCCACTATCCTTCCTCTGCCTGAATCTCCGACACATTCTTTTATACATTAATGGCCCAAATGGAAGGCAGGACACTTGCAAAGAAACTTCTCTTCTGATGACAATTTTAAAAGTTTTGTGGTATAGATAGCATGACACCATTTTGAATAATGTTTCTCTGAGTGCTAAGCCAAGGTCTGAGAGTTTTGCATAAAATCTGGTATTCCTGAATTCATTTCCCATCATATTTGCCACATATCATTATATTACTATGCTTCAAGTTTCTTTCTACTGTAATACTTTTTAACCAAAATATTTGGGGAATAAACTATCTTCAGATTACAAAATATCTTAAAAGTTTACAGAAGTGTTTATTTATTAGCCTTATAAAAGGTAAACCCTGGAAATTAATGTCTGATTTTTACCTTAACCTCAAATGATCACCACATTTCTGACATAAGGAGGTTCACTTTTTTTTTTTTTTAACCTAATGGGTAACCTTTACCTTCACTATAGAATTTTCTGGTTGAAGAGAAGTGCATGGGAAAAATGCAAAAAAGGCCAAGATGCAACAAAAAATATTTAGTGTTTTAACAGGTTTCTGCTCGTGGAGTGTTACTTCATACCTGAATTTTTCACCTGAATTCAAAAGAGACAATTTTTTCTAGTGAAGACAGCTTGTTCAGTTTGTATGTGAAGTGAGTAACATCCATTTTGACTTACAGATGTAAATAGTCAACTGGAGTTTGGGAATTTCTGAGCAAAAAAGATTTCACTTTAATGTTCCACTTCTGGGATTATGACAGTGAAATCCCAAACCATATGTTCATATTATGCTATTCTAATACAAGTTTCTGAATTGACTTTTACTACACTACTTGTGTTTCATAAGAGATTAAAAAGAATGTATCACTAAGTTAAGTCTAAGAATCAGTGAGTAAATATCTGCCAATATATATGCATGGATCTTTGAAATAATTATTAAAACTGATTTCTTATCAGTGAATTGAAATATCTATTAGTATGTGCTATTTGGAGGTAAGAAAAAAACAAAGAAAAATAATCCAAACTTTTTCATCAGTCTCTGAAACCTGTGAAAATTTTGATTAGCAATTATTCACAGAGATAAATTACTCAAGAGCTCCTTAAAATAAGCTGTCAACAGGAAAGGCACAGATATACTTGGCAGACTCATGAAATAGGGTTAAGACTTAAAATTAACAGTGCAATTTATCATTCAGATTACTAAGGATGAAACAATGCAAACAAAAACTCATAAAATTTAGCAGGGAAAGAAAAGGAGCAATATAACTGTAGAAAAAAAAATCACATGAGGTATTCTATCATATTTGCTGATGGCACTTGCCTAATTATAAAAGAGAAAAATTCATTCTTCTACAGTCTTAAGTAAATAGAAGATTGAAAATTAGATGATCTACATTACTGATATAAATAGTGTAGTACTGCAGTGATATGATTAAAGCCACACATTCCTACACGTATATGGCCTTTATACAGCGATACAGTTAGGTGTATTGCAGATATATTACCTGGACAATTCTTCAGCACACAAGAAAAATTACTTTCATTACAGGACTTGGGTTTATTTATAGGGTTCTTAATTAGAGTGAAATTGCCAAACCACCCCTCCAAAAAATGAAGCAGGTCCTTTCTTTGCAAAAAGATTTTTCTCTCATCAGCTTCCTCATGGCAAATATGACTGTGGAATGCCACACCTTATTTCTACAGAGCTATTTTTAGTGCAATTGCTGCATTTTAATAAAAGCATATTCTTCTGTCTGCTGCTCAGCCTTTGTTTTTGTTGTCACTGTTGCCATTCCTGTCTCACTGCCATTATTCTGAAAGGAAACCAGGGTGGGGAAACCACACCACATCCACCTAACAGCAGCACAGGTCCTTTCTACAACCTCCAGCTTATCTTCAACTCAGGCAGCTCACCAAGGCAAATATATAAAGTCCAAATTTTTTGTACTGCTTTCCACAGCCTGCTTTACTCACAGGATCAGCAGCAGGTGGTTTTCACTAGGAAATTCAATAAAATAGTGGCAGAAAGTGCTAGGGCCCATATTATTTCTTCATTTCATCTTGAACTTTTATTAATTCTCTAGTAAGCAGATCAAGCTTTTAATTAAAACTAAAACCATATATCAGTACAGTCATTTTTCACAGTAAGTTCAGAGACAACCCCTTGTATAGTACAGAAAGCATTCACATATAAACACATCATGTTGATTCATCCTATTTCTAAAGATAGGATGAGAAATGGACAAACATTTCAAAACAAAAATAAATCTCTCACTTCTAGCATCAGCAGAAATAATTTAATAAATTGATAACATTGCACAGGTCAAAAAACACTTCCCTCAAGAAAACAAACCTAGAGATAATCCAAACTTTACTGAAAACCCTTTACCTCCAGGAAATCAGCTAAATAATAAATCTAAAATTATCTCTGGACCACTGTGGTCTGCAAAGAAGAAAAGACTATGAAGAACATAGCAGAAACATACCTACTGGTAATAAATTATTACCATCATTTGGCTATATTAATTTTCTGTCTGCTGTGCCACTAAATCCAAAATCTGGAGAAGATAAAGACAAACCACCAGAGAACAGAGAATGTTACAGCTGACGATGTTTTACCTTTACTTTGCAAAAGGGGTGGTCATTAATATTGATATTTACAGACAACAATGAATTATTTTTTTAATTAATACAGAGTTGGAGAGCTTTGGATTCTAAGGGACCTTAAAGACCATGTAATTCCAACTTTCATGACATGGGCAGGGACACCTTCCACTGGTTGTTCAGAGCTCCATTCAACCCAGTCTTGAACATTTCCAGGCATCTGGCATCCACAGTTTATCTGGGCAACCCATTCCATAATAACAATATTAAGTGTTTTACAAGGCCTTCCAAAGTCAGAAAAGCACCTGATTTTAGTGGGCATTTTCTTTTTATGTTCAAGAGCTTGTAATTGGATCTCAGGCACTTCAATTCATGTAGAGACACATTGCAGATTCTAGTCAGACATTTAATGACATGTTTTCCCATACAACATTTATTGACTTTCTGTTTAATAGTTTATAACTGGAAGCACCATTTATGAATACTTTAAGTATGTTGCTATGTTTGTTGACAACCACAGAAATTTTTAACAGACACACTCAATTGCTGCAGTTAAAAAACCCTGCATATATATTTCCAAGACTAGTGTGAATGTATGGACACACATATGTATGTATGAGTCAATTAAACATTTCTGAAGGAATATGTGCTATAATTTTCTGGAAAAGGGTGCAGGCATAATACTAACTCATTCTTAACTGGAAAAGTAGATGGACTGTTGAATTCAGTGTAGACAGAACAAATGAAATGGCTAATATTAGGATTTTGTAGCACTATCTATCAATATAAATTATTCATATTAGTTGAGATTTTGGCAAGCTTTTATGACTCAGGACGAAATTTTGCTAAGGCAGCTAGTCAATGTGTCAAAGAAATATGTGATCTTTCACCAAGCTAAAGAATCACAAAAATCAAGCACTCTGCCTTGAAATTTCAGGTGAACTTTGTGTCACTGCTACCAGTTATTACCAAAGAAATCACACAACACGAAGGACCCACACTAACCAAACTGTACAGCCACTGACAATTTTGGCTCTTTTTTTGCCTTAACAGACGCAAACATCTTCACAAGACTTGAGAATAATAATAATAATAATAGTAATAAAGCTTTAATACTTGCAAATCCCTCAAAGTTTCCCTGACAGTAAAAAAATAAACCCATAAAAAGTTATCAAATCAATACTTAGACTTGGATGCAACTATGAATATATTAAACCACAGGAACAAATTGTGAATAAACAAACTGTGCCACACATCTCCCCCTTGTGGAAGGAATCCCAGCTATTATTAGCATAGATGAATCACTAGGGCAACTGCTCTTGCAAAAAATACCTTTCCAGAACTAGCCTGAAGATTTTTCCTCTCCTCTTTAAAGATTTCTATTTCTGGATGATTCCACATACTTGGATATTTGCTTTTGCTGGGATAAGCTACTTGCTCAAAACACTGAGTACTGAAACAAACACCATATGCTTCTTCTTAACTCCAATCCTCCAGTGATCTTTCTGTAAAAGAGAGGGTCTTCTTATGCATTTAAAACAATTCCTCATCTGCCTCACACTAGGGAAACATTTCTTATTTCATTAGGCATAGATACTCAAAGGGAAAAACATAAGTAACAACACAGAGAACATTGGCTTGGGAGAAATTCCTTTCAGACAGAAGCTGGAGAACTCAAGTTTCACGCACATGACAGTCTAGTCCAGTTACTGAAAACAATGGACACATTTCAGTAGAACAATCCCTGGGTCACATAATCAAATAGAAACATGTTTCAGCATTGAGCACACTTAAAGTGGTGTTTCTTACGAATATTATATAGGAAAAACAATTTACACCAGAAATTCAACAAGTTGCTAGCTTTTGTGCCTAATACCCATGAGATCAACTATAACTCCATTCCACTTCAGAAGCCCCCAGGCTGAGGCTTAACATCCTGAATGACAACTAAGATGACTTGTTTTGGTCACCCAACTCTTACTGCAGATGGTCCAGCAATAAAAAACACTCAAAACATCTGTTCCTGTCCTTGACAAAGTATTTCCCAGATTTGTTTGGATTCAGAACAGTGGTGTAGATAGAGGTTAAAACCCTTATTTCCTCTTCTGAATATATAATAGAAATTGGGGAGATTTGGACTAAGTAACATTATGAAAACAAAAATATGAACCACAACTCTTGTGTCTGAGCCCATTAAATTGTACTGCATGGGAAACCATTGTAAAGTTTGTTCTATAATTTTTATTCACAAAAGTGAAACACCATAGGAAGAGAATTCTTTTCTGGAGACAACACATGTTGTCGGGATGGAAACCAAAACACCAACGATTTTCAGCTTACAGACAAACCCAGCAGAGTGATAACTTCGCAAAGCATCTTTGTAAAGTGCTTTGAAAAAGTGCTGAAAAGATACAATATTGAGACAATCAAAAACAAAATTAATTTTCTTCTGAATGGCACGGAATTTATATAAGGAGAATGAAGTAGGTCCAAAATGTCTGATAAACCTGATATTTTGACTTCAAGATGTTCAGAGTACCAGGCACAAGAATGAGATACTGAGCAATTTCTCATTAATCATTGAAATACCACTTTGGTTATTTCAGACTAGCCAGCTGTACAGAGAACCTCCTAGCTGGAACCTCTGGGAACAAAAATTTCCCATACCATTTCTTCTGATTATCCTCAGAAAAATCTACAATTTCATAAACAAGCTCTTCTACTTCTGGCTCCCACTGACATGGGAGGTTTTACAGTCTTTCCAAAGACTTTTAAAACTCTTGATTTATGTAATTGGGGTAATTTGATAAATATTAATTCTAAACATCTTTCAAAAAGTTGTAGAACATGTCTACAAACTGACATAGGTGGCCATAAACCAATGCACTGTCAAGCCTTCTTGGAAAGCAAACTTTAAAGACTACCCAGTAAGGTTTTGCTGTCTCCAAATTCTGTGCGCAGTAACCTTCCACATAGATTTATTTATTAGCAGCTTTAATTCTTTCCTCCCATATGCTGTTTCCTCCATAATTAATTGTTTAGGAATATCAGACTAAATAACAAAAGGTCAAAAGTCTTTTTGCAATCTTATTTTATCATATGCCATGATTATATTACAAAAGAACAGAGGAGTTATTATTTAATATTCAAGCTGGTTTATCTCTTGCTGACTGACTGAAATATTTTATCCTATTCAGGAAGATTTTATTTGTGAAAAAAATCCCCTCTCTTGAAAAATTACTGTCCAGTGTTTTACTGGATTGCCTGTTTCAAACCTTCAGAGGCAAATACTTGAAAGTAAGAAGTTTCTTCCCTATTACTTTTTCTAGGAAAACTCATTTACTAACAGTAATCTGCATTTCTTGAATAAGTGTGGAATTATGCAGCAGCTGACCAACAGTTATGTCACAGATCACCATTTCAACAAAGAATTCTTATTCTGCTCCTGAAAAATGCACACAGGTAAGTAATACGCCGAAAGTTGGTAGGCTCTTGATTTAAACTTCCTTCCAGAGATGCAGTGAGAAATCATAGTGAACACCAACTTTTTGGGAATGAAATACAACAGCAAATTGTAGCCCAAAAAAGCCATCCCTAAACCAACTGTTTTTGTGACTTAACACTGGTTTTATGACTCTTCTACCTTTTCCTTCCCACACAGCTGCCATGCAGGTAATCCCTCACAGGCAAGCCTGGCAACACACTCATCTCCCTACATCCCTCTAAATTCTTGTAACAAACCTAGCTCTGGTGGCAAGAGGCAACTACCTGAGATGGTTAGAGGATGCTGTGAGGAGTAATTAGGCATGTGCCCCAAACAATTTTCTTGAAAAAGCATTGCAGAGGAAATAAATTATTTTCATGCACTGATTGTTGTGGAGCAACGAGACAGGATGCTTCAGAAGGAGGAATATGAGCCAGAAGTCAAGGTGACCCCTCCACCACCTCCTCCACAGACCCCAAGTACCTGGGCAAAATTAGTGAGAACAGGTCCAAACATCCAGGGGTCATAAAAGCAAGGTGAAATCCAAAGTCAGTTGCTGGAAAACTGCAGGAACTCAGGCTGAGCAGAGAACAAAACTGAATACAACTGCTTCTACAGGATCACCCAAAGGAGAGACCAACACCCCAGGCAGAGATGAAATAGAGCCCCTGGGCACAGGAGTAGGCACCTGGGTAAGGGAGTCCCAGGTGAGGCTGGTCAGGACCAATAAACCCAAATAGTGCCTTGAGGGCCCTGACATTGAGCAAGCTCTTGACAATTAAATGTCATCACAGGGGAGGCAAACAAAGGCTTTGGAATTGAATCTTGGGAAGAAAACTGCTCAGAGTTCATGTGATCTGGACTTCAGGTGAGCTGAAATAAGTTACAATAAAGCTGAGAATCTGGATGTGGAAGATGCCACTTTTGCACTTCTGCCTTCTAAGGTATTCCTCCTGTGAACCAGACAGTGATTCACAATGATTAACTTTCACAAACACAGAGAAGACACAATATAATCTACAGAATATTGACTATTCTTCCCAGATTTCAGTTGACAAAGAATTATTAATACAAGTATATCTTACTTCAAGTAGAAATGCTACAGTCAAAATCCTGAAAGCTGTATGTGTGATCCAAGGACAGCTATTTCAGTGTGCAGGCCATGTGAAGTTATTATGCATCTCCTGAGCATGCCAGAAGTGAGAGAAATGGCTTGACTGCAGGCCCTGTGGGAGATCCTGGGCAGTTTTGAACTCCTAGAAGGCCATTGCAAATTGAAGCCCACTTGGATTTCTGTGATTTACAACTCAGGCAACCATCACTTCCTTGAAGCCCTAAGAAAAAGTACACAAAACTGCTCTGACCTCTCCTATGAGGCAAAGTCCCACTGCCAAAGAAAAACAAAGAGAGGAGCTAGCTTGTAGAAGTATCGATTTTGTTTCCAAAGAATTAGTGGCAATAGAAATAAAAAATACATTTTAAAATCTCTCAGCTAACTACAGTTCAAAGCTACAGGCTTCCTAAGCTAAGTTTTTGAGGTATAATTTAATTCCTTACACCTTCCTCTAGTGATATCAGAGGAATGAAAATATTTTTCTTATTCAAATGGAAGCTTGCAGAGAAGATTCATGTAAGTCATATTTTTTTTCCCCATTTTATCCTGTCAATTCTTCCTACAAAAAAAAAAACCTCTCTAAACTGTGATCCTGTTCAGCTGGTATTGGAAATCTTTGACTGAAATCACCAGTGCTGCAAGTATCTCTGTAGTGAAGTATTAGAAAATCGACCTCAGGCAGAGACAAGACTGCTGCTCTAGTTCTCAATATTTGAAGACCCTGCAGGATCCATCCTGCAGGTCAGAGTCACCAATAGCCATCAACAGGGTAGCATTGGAGGTTTCAGGTGCTATTCCCACTTGGGGAAGGTTTACTTGTGGGATGCCAGCCACAGCTCACAGTCCTCCCCCTCAGTTCCCAAGTTCAACATTCATTTCCCAGGTTGTCTGTCAAAGTGTCAGCGTTTCGGTTGCCTGAGGCTGTGAGCTGCTGCACACAGTGTGACACAGGGCCAGCAGTTGCCGCTATTAAAAAAAAAAAAAAAAAAAAAAAAAAAAAAAAAACAAAAAAAAC
>VWZU01017023.1:146996-225634 GCA_013397095.1 Sterrhoptilus dennistouni | reverse complement strand
AAAAAAAAAAACCACCCAACCAACCAAACAAAAAAACCCCACCAACCCCAAGCATCCCTAATGTAATAATGTAATGAAATGGAGGTGTTTGGGCTCAGTGCTGAGTTTCTGGAGTTTATGCTTGCAGAATTGGCAGCCAGGGTCTGCAATCTGTGGATTCCAGGGGTAGGAGGGCAGGAGAGGGCAGAAGGGCAGCTCCTGATCCCCTCTCTCTGGTGGGCATTTGGGCATTTCCCTGAAGGAGACAGAAAATTCATGTTTTGAAGGAGGCAGAATTACCACAGTTAGCCACAAATAACATAATTAAGCTGACAGACTAACAGGGCATGTGTTTGGCAGGTGAACTCCTCTCTTGTTTTCCTTCTTTCAGCAATTCTTTTAACAGCAGAGACATCAACCCGTAGACATCTCTCCTGGCACTGCTTGTTAAGTAGGATTTTTCTGGAAAACTGAGAAGTTTGAAAAAGCAGGTCCACAGTAGGATAAACCAGTGATGACTTAATTTTGCCTTAAGCCATTGGTGCCATTTATTGTAAAAAATCCAGAAAAGGCTGTGTGTTAGTAACTAAAATATTTTATGTGACATAAAGTCTGTTAAACAAATTCCCTGCTACATCTTAGCTGCTTCAGTTCACACCTTCAAATAAATTGGAGAAAAATTGCATCCAGCTGCTTTCTGACCTATTCCCCAGTAACATATCTTACCAGGAGTCAAAGAAACTGTCAAAATATGCTAAAGGGAAGAGGGGAATATCTAAGTTCTACAAAATTCACAATATTTTGCTGAATGAACCAAGTATGATCCATTACAGTTTTCTCTGGAAAAGAGTGCAAGGAACTTCAGAGTGGCCTGAAAATGTAACTTAATGCCACATGAGATTCACTATTGGTAAACTGAAAGTACTTCACACTGAAGGAAAAGTACGAATGTGCAAATATTTCTGGGTTTTAAATGATGGCATTTTTTCAAGCTGGAGTATTTAAATGAAAACCTCTGCTTAGTAAAATATTTTGGAAAAGTAAACACACTAGAAATATCTGTAGTTATACACATAAAACATGCTTTATAAATATTTTTAGCTGTGATACCATAGAGTAGCCTTCTTTCTATTAAAAAAAAAAAAAAAAACCAAACCAAAAAACAACCAAAAAAATCCCCCCCCAAAAAACAGTGAAAAAAAAATATCAGCGACTGACAATAACTACAATTACCAGCCTTGGAAAGTTCCTTTTTGAAATAATGGCTTAATGGATTTGGATTACTTGCCTCAGAAAGGTAAGGAGTAAGAAGGTTCATGACAAAAGCATATAAAATGATAATTGGTGAAGAGATGATAAGAGAGAAACTCTAGTTCTCTTTTCAACAAAGGAACAAGGAATCACTTAGTGAGACTGAAAAATGGGAAGTCAGGATGAAAAGAAATACTTTTCAGAGAGTGTGATTTCAGGCTTTGGAAATTTACTGCCACAGCCTGCCTTTGAGGCCAAGAGTTTAGCAAAATGTCATAAAAACTTTCTTATTTGGATGTTAAGAAGAGTATATAGATTTAAGTAATGAATGATAATATAGTTTTGGAAAAGTGAAATATGTTCTCTTAGGAGAACACTAAACAGGGAGATATGTCCTCCTCCATATTCTTGTATTCTACAATAGATTTGAGTTAGTATTTTGCAAGAACCCTTTAATAAGTTTAAAAGTTATTGAAGTGTTGTATTTTTCAGCATTTGCATGAAGTTTGTTTTTTTTTTTTTTAGGAGAAAATAAAGACATGGTAGAAATGAAAAACTGTTGACTAAACAGCAGTTCCATGGCAATTTCAAATAGCCTAAAAGGATATTTTTGCATTGCAAATAATCAATTATTTTTTTTGTGAGTAGGGAAAATTTTAGGAGTTTTTCAGGTAGAGTATGCTCGTGGAGCTTTATAGGTTCTCATATCTTGCAATTTTGATTAATAGAAAATTATATTTTTTTCTATCTCAAGGTCATGGACGTCACCACTTGTAGTCATTAACCTTATATATCGATGCAACTTGTAGCACATTCTTTTGTATTTCTCTAATACTGCAGTATGCATAAGTCAAGCTGAGGAGTTCTTTCTGACATTCTTAAAAGTTTTGTGAATTTTGAGATTGATTTGTTTGAACTTCAGAGGCTTTCTTCATTGATTTTTATTGGACATTTTTGCAAGAAAACATTTCATATGTGCTTTCTAAAATGTTCCTGAATTCCAACACTGATTTTTGATAAAATGTTGAAATATTATTCTACGTTCCTGCATATCCACAATTCTGGCATTATTCTTTTTTCTTATATTTATGAATTCATTTATGAGAGGTTTTGGCTCCCATCAAAGTTCACAAATGCTTTGACTGCTCAACGTGTTTGAAAAACCGAAGAAACGCTGTGGAGAATCAGGATCAACATGAGGAATATTTAAGACACGCAGGTGACCTGCTTTTCTTGACAACTTACAAGGTAAAATGCCTATAAGAAGAGTATGGTCAAAACAATGCAATCATATAAGTAAAAAAAAAATAAAATAGTCTAGTGTCATTTCAAACAGACTGATGTTTTCATGCTTCTTTTTTACTGTTGTATGACTTATCGATCATTGAATTCTACGTCAACATGGATGCATAAAATAGGATTTGATGGAAGAATAAAGTCTGATCAAATATCAAAATGAATTTAAATTCCTCCCATCAAGATGCTGACTTAATTTCAGATTTAATCAATGCATTCAATAAATTGATTAAAACCTCAAATTTTTGAATGTTGATTCATCTGGTTAAGATAGTGGAGCAATTCAACCTAAACTAATTGACGATTATGTAGAGAACAGAGGGACTGATCAAAATATTGTTGTTTTATTTTCAGTGTATCACATATTTATTTTTCTTGAAACAGCAAGGATCATAAGAAAAATGAGAATAGAGTCACAGGTGGAATATTTACTATGCTTAAATACTTTTTCCTGACGTACATATATCAGTATCACTCAGTAACAGAATTTTTGGAACACCTTTACTCTGGACTTGCTCACTGGAATTTTCCAGTGTTATTAGGTTTTTTTTACTGAAATGCTGCATCATGTAGAGGGGTGCTTTTTGACAAGTGTGGTACTGGCACTTTGGAAATGCACATGTAGGAGCTGAATGGTTTAATGAAGAGGCAACCATTTATTCTTGAAATGTAACAAGCCAATGGTCCCTAAATCACTGATGATGAGCCTTAGGACACGGTTTTGATGGCAATTTTATACAATATCTGTCCTAGGTTCCATATCTCAGTCCTTGTTTTATAGTTGGTGAGTCATCACCTAAGCAGAGTGCAAGAAGAAAAGAAAAATGAAGACAACCCTGAGCAACGAAAGATAAGGTTTAATGGCCAAAATGAACATGAACATCAGGAACAAATGGATTGAAGTTTATGATAGTATCATTTTGATATGAAGACAAACTGTTTTCCATGGATCTTTCCCCACTTACATTCTACAAGCAATATTGGACCAACATGCACACGAAGTCCATATGAAGTTAAACAATGGGTTGCTATACTTAGAGTTGTGTGTCTGTGGTTCTGGATTTGATTCACAACAATTTTTCTCCGATGGAACTATACAACTGATTTTGGAAAAGAATGATTTAATAATGTAAGTTAGGAAACAGGAGTTCAAACATTTATTTTTAAATTCTAAGGTTTTTTTCCATTCACAGTGCCAGTTTTTTGACTAATTTTGAACTTAATGTAAAGATTTTCCTTTGCAACTGAAACTAGCATTTTGACCAGAGCTGTACTCAAGCTTGAAATATAGCTTTATTAGTTGTGATATTAATATTTTATGGGTTTTTTTGGGTTTTTTTTCCACTGAGCAGCAGGGTCCATGCTGAATCTCAAAAAAAAAAAAAAATTTCTAATTGATCTAGGTAAGGGAAGCATGGGGAAATCATTAGATTTCATAAACAAAATGGCTAAATTTACTGATTCTTTAAGTCTTGAAGAGCTGTCTGAGAGAAGCACCATGCAGGCAAGCTCATGCAGAGAGGGATTTAGTCCACTTGAGATGGATGGAGTTGTTCTGTGTGAAATTAGAATTCTAGTACAAGCAACTAATGATTACCCAGCTGATGAGAAATTTGAAGGAGGAGGACTCTCTCTTTAGAATTAGCCTGAAAAATATTAGTTAGCCAGGTGCATCATGAACAGCTATAATCTACTGGTAATGAGGGGATATTCAGTTTGGAGGGGGCGTTAACGGATACACAGTGGGATTCCTAATCCTGTGGGAAAGAAGTCCATTAACTCATCTTTATAATTCATTTCCCATTAAGCTTTATTCATAATACCATAAATTATATGTAAGTATATGTCACTAACAGTATGAAAACTATATCAAAACTGTAATTTAATGAGAGATCTTAAACATTTGAATAATCTTACTGAACTTCCTGAGTTTATGAGGATTTTCAAATTTAAACATATGGGCAATAATGTACAAATCTCTACTCACATAAACACTTTTATTCACCTTTGTGTTTCCAGGTATTAACGCTATTTTTTTTTCTTTTGGTCTTCTTCCCACAGATATTTTGTGTTCCTTAAAAATTTTCTGATGCCTTCTTCACTGTATTCTTTGTCACAGACAAAGGAAGAAGCTGACTTTTCCTCTTTCTTTCCAGAAGTCTTTTCCATCTCTTAGGACAGCTGAAAAGAAGCAGGAAAACCACATTTCCATTATGCACTCCCAGCCAACCACAAACTGACCTGTAAGTATTTACAGAACAACAAAATAAAAGAGCACTCTGAAAACTATGTTAAACACTTTTGAGTGGCCTAGAAGATGTGCATCTATTTCAAATGGCAAGTGCTACAATGCTGCATGAAACCCAAATCAAACCAATCAACCAACCAACCAACCAACCAAATCCAAACCAACAACCCAACCAAAAGTGGGTCTTTAGTCAGTAAGTTTATCAGCGCTTTAAAATCCTTTCCAAATGGATTTGAAATCCTAAAGTGGTCAAAAGCCCATAGCTATTTGCTCTTAAAGTGTAAAAGAAGACAATCATACTGTCTTCAATCAAATTACCTACCCACTAAAATCAGAATTAAAGTCTCATGGTTATAATTTGTTCTTTCTGTTAAAAAACCCAACCAAAAAAAGAAATTGTATATATTTTCCTTGGTATAAAATATTAAGGATTAGAATAAAAGTAATGAAAAAAATTACTTGAAAACCAGTAGTAAAAATATTTCCTCATCCACAGTATTAGCTTTTCTAAGCAGAGAAACGGTCCCTTTGAAATTATCTTTTGGCCTCTCTAATTAATTTTGCTATTCCCATTGATTAGAAGTAAAAAATTTAACTGCTATTCAGCAACCAAATTTAGCTAGTCAGATGCTTTTAATTTGCTTCATACACAGAAGAAATACACGCACCACATTTACAGACAAATTGAGGGAATTAAGTGAAGTGTTGTTTAACAGGACTACATATCAGAAATCTGGAGTGAATCTACAGTGGAAGAGGGAGGGTCAGAACCCCTCCCTGTTCATGGGAAGAAGAAAGTTTTTACTGCTTTGAACCAGGAAATTATTCTGCTTCTGCAGGGTTTCCCAAATAGACCCAGAGCTACAGGAATGAGTCAGGGAAAGGAGGCACAGGGTGTGATTTAGCAAGTGTGAATGAGCTATGGACCCTGCTGGGAAATGTAACTACATCTTCAGATGTGTTGTTTTTCCTCCTTGTCTTTTTTCTTCATCTGACAGACGTGCCTGAGCCAAGTAGTTCTGTCATTGTGAAAAGCAGCTCCTTGAGCAGTTCCTTGTGTTGACAGTGTTGCCGTGAGCTTAAAATGCTTGTGAAACTCCAGTTTTAGATGAATGTCGCTTATCTCTGTGGGCCATGAATATTCGATAAGACTGATTTTTACAGGTTTTTCCTGACCTCTCTTTCTTCTAAATAACTGCAGAGAGAGAGGAGACAGTGATTCATACAGCTCTATGTGATTGTTGTTGTAGATATCAGCTTCCTAGATCATGGATTTCGTGTACAGTCAATAGGAAGAGGCAACATGCTCCAAGTGAGATGTTCAAGAGGTTAGGTGAGTCCTGGAGAACTAGACACAGAAATATCTTTCATATTGAATTTTACTGAATGTCTTTTCTGATCTGCCCTGGCAGCTCTGGATTCCAAGGGACACTCTCACCCAATTTCCACTCTCCATTAGCTGGGTATGAAACAGACAATTTTATTAACTGATGATGTTATCAAAACATGACAGTCTACTCCCTGCAATACCTGGGGTAATGCCTGGGACTCCTTGTGGTATTTAGGGACTGTGTTTTGCTATTATATTGTCACGCAACAAAATTTCTCTTCATGTTATAGTCAGCAAATCAGATTCAGTTTGTCCAGCTGATCCATCTTCTTTCATGTGGAAATATGAGAAGGAATTGTTTGTTATTCTGATCTTGAACTGAGGTATTTCCTGCACATACTCTTTCCTTTTCTGAAAAACTCTCCTCATTCTTAAACTTGAAAGCTATTTCAATATTCTTAGTAATAGCAGCAACGAAGAAAAAAAATCTTAAAGCTCCAACATTGCTTTCCCATTTGGGCCAAAAAAAAGGTGAGGTCACTGAAATATGTCTTCGGGCATTTCTTCCCTTGTCTGAGCAATCATCTGCATGGCACCTCGTTTCCAATGATTTTTAACTATGAAGCTGTTACAGAATTCTCTAAAGATTTCTCTTCTGTGAGCTCACTCACTCTTTACTGACATCTGCAAAAATACATGACTGAAAGTGTGACATGGTCACACTTTGTAACATGGATGTTACTCCTCCCCATGAAGTGCTCACCACCAGGTCAAACTTACGTTTTCTATCACTCATGTGGGCTGAACAACCGTTTAATGCACATACTGGTATTCGAAACTGAATAACAAAGCAGGTGCCAGAGAGCATTTCCCAGAAGCATAATAGCTTAGGCCATGCTGCCCACCTCAGAGGCACCTGCAATTCAAATTTCTTTTCTGCATTTGACACATTAAGTGGGCATTTTCGTGAAGTACCATGGTGGGTGTGTACAAAGGTACCTAAATCGATTTCTTTTCACTTTGAAGTGATTTACTTCAGAACTTCTAAAATTACCTGCTTTAAGATTTCAAAAAGTTGTTCATAATCTTTTTAGTTGCTCAAAAAATGTATATGAATAAGAACACATCTTGTGCTTTTGGAAATACTTCACCAAAAATCCTACCCAAATACATTATGCCTTACTCTTTATCATAGCTCTGTATTCTGTCTAGCCAACCCTGCCTAATGACTTATTTGTCCCTTTTGTTTCCCATTTGTTAGCTTGTCCTTGTTTTATCAGTTCTTGCCCACAACTTTTTGTCTGTTAAAGAATTGCATCTTCCATTTTGATAAATCTTCCTTACTTGTTTAACTTTTGTGCATTCCTCTTTCAGGTAGTATTTCTTTAGAATATATTATCAATTACCAGATACTGATTTTTTTCAAGATTCCATTTCTTTTACTTGACAGAAACCAAAATAACGTTTTTAAAGGCAGATTTTTATTGAAAAAAAAAAACTTTTAAAATCCTGGTGCAGTCAGCAGGGGCAATCTGCAACAACATCTGCTGCAGAAAGGGCAAATTCTTCTGTCTAGTACAGGGCAAAATGGCCTTTGTAATGCATTTTAGCAAAGTCTTCACTACTAATGCACTAGTTTACTGAAGCATGCAGAAGTCATTTCCACATTAATCTACACCCGAAAAGGCTTCTCTGATAAGGCTTGGCCTCAGTCAGTAAATCCTTCTCAGCTCATCTTAGTACTACTGCAAGGCTAATTGCACAAGCAACAATCACATATCTAACCAGGGGACTGAGATTAATTTTAAGCTCTTGGAGCCATGCTCTTGCACAATTCAGTGCTGATTTTCTGTGTCTAGAGCATTACATATCAACTCCTGTGCTCAGTTTTTGCTGACTGTATTTCTAATAAAAATGAAGCACTTTACCCCCTTCCACATCCATACTCATGCACCTCCGGTTATTAATGTTAAACCCTTGTCCCTCCGTCTGTGTTAGCAAAGTTGAATTCTTTCTAGCAATTCCCTTCTAAATCACTTCACCACAATCACTCTGGGCATGAGAAGAGCAGCAGATTAAAATGACTTCTCAAACTGGTGCTAGACACAAATGCAAAATCTTTAACTAAAGTCCATCCACATTTTTAGCTGCAGTTCACTGAAATGAGGATTTGCAATGTTTCTGTGGATGACTTATTTCTGACACAGAGTGCTACAAGTTCTGTGTTACAGGAAGGGACCCAAGATATGAGATGTGTTTTATGCTGAAACTAGAAGTTAGTAGGAAGAGTACTGGGTTAAAACCCACAATAATCAAAACATTGAGACCACTGGATCCAGGACAATGAACCTTTTTCCCCTCATAAAGTGTTGCAGCCTTCTAGTATCAGAAAACGCAAACATTTAACATGATAGCTCTCCCAATATATTGTGATCAAGAAACACAAACCATTTTTTCACTCTTTTTTTTTTCTTTAACTCTAAGTCATACCTTTAACCTTACCTCCACAAGCATGAAGACTTTTAAATTTTTTTCTAGAAACAGTGGAAATTTACTGATAATCATTCAACTCAGTGTAGGGGATTAAGGAAAAATACCAAATAGATAAAGATCAAGATAAAATTGCAAACTCTGGCTACAATGATTCCTCTCCAGCTTGCCAACTCTGCCAGTTGGTTTGTGGGTGGGATCCAGAGACCCCCACCTTCCTGTTCTAGTGGATGTGTCTGCAGGGACTACCAGCACAACCAGGACAGAACACAGTTCTTGAATTTCTTGAGCCCATGTACAAATAGAAAGCTGTCATTATGTCCCCAGAGCCTTTTCTAACAACGGCATAAAAAAAAGCCAAACAAAAAACCCAACAACAGAGTGTGCCTGCTATGCATCCAGATGACAACCCACTCGATCTGTGCCATCACAATGTTTTCCATCAGTCTGAAGGCTTGTCTGATTTTCTTACTGGACCTGAGCTCCCCTTTAAAGCTTTCCTGAGAATAATGATAGTAAGCCAGCATTTTATTATTCCTCTGTACTTTCACAGCACCTGACACAAAAAATTTAGACAGGAATACCATAATAGAGAGGGTAGTTTGGCATATCCTGACAGACTGTTCAAAAATTGGTTGGATTGTCCACTCCTTGAGCACTGGAAGAGTCTCAAATGCTAATGTGGAGAGACTTGCCAGACTGGGCTTGTTCTACGCAATAGTGCCATTGATTTGTAGAACAGAAAATATTCCTCATCACTTCAATTTTATGCTGAATGTGGTTACCAAATGGTTGATGCTTGTGAAGTGCTATCTAGTCAAATGGGACTTATATCTAACAGTTATATTGTCTATAATATAGATTAATAATAAGGGAGAAGGAGGGAAAAAACACAGAAAGTAAGCAACTATTGTCTACTGCATTCATTTCAGAGCAAAAATTATTAGTCTGCCTTTTTCTTGCAGTTCTACAGTGGGTCCACAGCTATTACTGAAATATAGCTTAGAAACAAACAGATGTAGTGAAATCAGAACTGATAGTAAATTAATGTGATTAACATAAACATAGAAGAAATACTAATAGAAAAAAAGTCAGGGCATAAGATTTCATGTTATGTACCCTCAGGAGATGAAATATTTAACTGGTTTATTTGCTTCAGCTTAACTAATATTTTCTCATCCGCTGCTCAAAGGAGTGCTGAAAATTAATTAATGTCTGCTTTGACCTATAGATTGCTTTCAAATGCCAAATTTTATGAATAGTTCTGGATTATGGATTTTTCATAGGGCCTTTCCTTATTTGTTTTTCTTTCCCATATGAAAAGTGCATGTTTTTGCAGGTTTTGCTTTACTTTTTAAAAGTGTGTTTCAAAGACTGCATCTAATACAACTGCTACAGTGTTTTTAGGTACATGAGGCTCACTGATCATGTCATGGAGAAACTACCTGCACATCTGGATCTCAGGTCTGCTTGTCCCTGCCTTCACCAATTGCAACTGGTTTTGTGTTGCTATGGGATGCAGAATCTCACAGAATGACAGAGAGGTTAAGACTGAAAGGGAACCCAAGGTCATCCTGTCCAACCCCTCAGCTCAAGCAGTGACATCTAAGCCAGCCTGCCCTGGACCATGTTCAGATGGCTTTTGAAAATCTCAGCATGGGAAATTCCACAATCTTTCTAGAAAATGTCTTGGTTTGAATAGACAGGTAACTGCTAAGGAAAATTGGAGTCTCCCTTGGAATGTAAGCCCTCTCCCTCCCCCTTTTCAAATTATTATAAATGTGCAATTAAAAGGCTGTCAGGCAAGGATTTGGGGAATTGGTAGAGCAGTTCTTTACTAGGGATATTAAAAATCAAATGTTGTAGTACAAAAGAATAAGCAAACAAACAAACAAACAAGAAATCCTAGAAAACCCTGACAGAGTCAGAAATACAACTTGACGCCCTGTTGGTCAGGGTATTGGAAACATTCCAAAGTCAGCCCTCCTGGAGTGGCAGATGTGTCCTGTTGGAAGCTGAGATGATGGTCCTGGGGAGCCAGGCGTTCTGAAGTGGGTCCAGTCTTCCTTTGGGAGTCCCATGGGAACACCAGGGTGCCTGGTGACAATTGTGGCTCCTTTTTTATCTAAGTGGAAATGGTTTGGCTTCTTCTCCCTAGGTGGAGCATCTCACAATAGGATGATGAAACGTGTCATGCCATTGGTGAGCTTTAATGGTCCGTTAACAGAAGATATTCCCATGGGGGTAGTGGAAGAGTGAACAGAGACAAGAAACACTATTCCATCCAGTTTTAACAGCTGGCTTGGGAGGCAGTGGAAGACTGAGCAAAGATAAGAAACAATACCCCACCCTGGTTTTTAACAGCTGGCTTGTTATCAGGGAAGGCAGTTACCCCCTCCCTTCTGGAGTTACAACAGATAAAGAAAAATCTCCCCAATGGAGCTTTGGCCATCTCATTGTTTTGATCAAGTACTCTTTAAGTATCCAACACTTAGTCTCCTTGGTAACTTATGGGGAAAAAAGTCTTTAAAGCAAAAAAGAAGGAAACCTAACCCCCAACAGAAAAGCTGTGGCAGTGCTTGGTCACTCCCACTGTAAGGAAGTTCACATGGAACTCCTTGTGTTTCAGATTGTGCTTGTGGCCCTTGGTCCTGTCTCTGGAGACCACTGAAAAGAGCCTGTCTCTGTCTTCTATGTACCTTTCCTTCAAGTGTTTGTATACATGAATAAAAATCTCCCTTAATCTTCTCTAGGACAAGCAGCACCAGCTCTCTCAGTCTTTTGGCAGGTGAGAGATGCCTTAGTCCCTTCATCACCTTTATGACCCTTGACTGGGCCATAAAAATTTTTCTCTTTGTTATGTCCATGTCTCTCCTGTACTGATGAATTCAGAATTGGACACAGAATCCCAGGTATGACCTTACCAGTGCTGAGTAGAGGGGAAGAATCACCTCCCTCATATCTCATATTCTTCTGGGGAAGATTTCTTAAAATAGAACAAGAATAATAGTAAAGGTGCAAAAGAGCACTTCAAATGTGCAGTTGTAAATGCAAAGTCTCGAGCAGTTTCCTTCTCCTTTGACTGTAGCTGATAAGCTGGGAAAAGCAGCTTCCAAACTAAAATAAGGCTCCACAGAGCACTTGTAACTGAAAACAGAATTTTTAAGGCAAAATAAGAAGAAAGTGGCAAGCTCCCAGTAAATATGAGCCGAGATAAAATTTTCTATTCGGTCGTTAACTGCACCTTGCAAACAAAACTGAGTATTATTAGTTCAGATGAAGCATGCTCTAAGAGTAGAAGAAAGACTTGGCACAGAGCACACACTGTTCCAATCCATGAAAAAAAAAGTAGCTAGGAGCCTGACTAAAACAAGAAAAGTTTCATATCAAGCAACAGACTGGATGAACAAACATTGTAGACTGCTGCACAACCATGTAAGCATATTAAAATATAGATATACTCCATAAAACATTTATGATGGAACTCCATTTTCATCTCCCACAGCTTTATGCATGAAATTTTCCCTTAGAGAGCACAGCCAGTGGCAACTCAGGGAGACCTGACCCTTTCAAATGGCACTCCTTCTAGGACAGGAGAAGTTTCTGGATCTCAAAAATCAGTAGTAAAAATTATGCTCACCTACTACCCTTTTACCTACAGCCTCCCTCTTTTCCCAGACTTTTGTCTCTTTGTTCTTATTTGTTCTCTTAATTTTAATGCTCAGCAATGAGACCATAAACAGATACTGGAAACAGTCACTTGAGGAAGCTGGAAAATAGAGGAAGGAACATGGACTGATGGCAATATACACTGGGGGACCTGGGGTGGGTAAGAGATTTTAAGTTTGCACAGACCTTAGTACTTTATAAGTATTTATATATCTTAATAATTTCTACATTGCATAACATAATTGCCTGTTTTTATTGCCACACCCCACATATCAGTTATTTTGACTTTGCACTCCAAAGCAGCTGTATTTTAAAAGGTTTTTCTTTGGTTTTAGAATGCAGCATGTCTTCAGACAATCAGGTATCCAGGTGGAAATCCAAAATGTTTTCAGGAGGTCTGAAAAGCCCTCTGAAAAAATTTCTATGATTTTGACATTTTTCTTTGTGTTCAATTATATTACATTATTAGGGGTTATACCAAAAAACTTTCTCCTTTGACATGTTTATCCCCTGGACCAACAGTATTTGATTACGATCTTTCATGTGTTCTCCTTTCTAGTTATAATAACTCTTTGTATTCCTGTGATGATTAATCCCCTGGAGTCTTCTCACTGACCTCAGCAATGCTGGCATTACTTAGCATTATCTTGCCAATCAAAGTAATCCCATTTAGGAACCTCAATATAGTTTTAAGACCTTGGCTTCAGACACTCAGTATTGAGATTTATTAAAATACAAAATAACAAATAGTTTTGCTCCCATTTCATTGATGCCTGGCAAATATCTTCTGTTAACCAATGGCTGGATGATGTTTATTTTGGACATGTTCTGTTAACAGTATAGAGAAAAAGCCATTTATCTTCGACAAATGTACATAAGCACAAGAGTTTTGTTTTATTACAGGCTCACATTTTAAAAAATTATGATCAAAACACCCTGTAAAAACAACTTTAGACTGATACCCTCTTGTTTCAATACAGCTGGCAAGACAAATGCAAACAGGCTGGATAGGAATCCCAGCTGAAATTAGAAGTATAAAAAGCAATGGGGCTTGTACCTACTTAAAGTATCTCTACTAAATCTCCAAAAGTATGTCAGAACCCACTCTGAATTACCTGTGCTTAGTAAACGATATGAACTGTCTAATGATGTCTTTCTGTCAGCTAATTCCAGAACCAGAGCATTGAGATGCCACCACTGATGGAATGCTTTCAGTCCATGGAGTGTTATTAAATGGAACACATCAGCTTCAAGTGACTACAGTGGGTGATGAGCCTTCACACAGTTACCAAATTCTAGCATAAGACATCTCAGAAACAGCGTTTGAAATCATGCCTTATACCAGTCAGCTGGATTTGCAAGACTGTGTCTGCCAAAGTGCTGAGTTTCTTTATTTGTAGAAGTGGTGAACAGAGCTTTGGGGGCATGATCAATACCAAACCCTCTTTTAGGAAAACTGCCTCTAAAGAAGGGGGTTTGTCTGGCACAGGAAACTGGGCAGTTGGCATGGGCTATACAAACACTGTGAAAACAAGCCAGGTATTCTGAAATTATATTTGCTATGAGCTAGAGAGCAGAAATACTCTGCTTGCTCACATTGGGTCATCTCCTACCATTGTTATACATCATCATTTGGTTAAAATCTCTTATTAGAAAAAGCAGGCAAACTACAGATTTCTAATCCTTACCTCCTTAATGTATTAAAGAACATGCACATGTTTCTAAATGTGCCAGCTCTGCAGACAAAAACTCTTAGGACCAGAAAGAAATCCTTGACTGATGCCTGTTGACCCCAGAGGAACTATTTGAAAAAACTCTCTACTAAGAACTACAGTCTTATCAGCTGGAAGGGTTTTCCATCCTGTTAATAAAGCCTCAAAGTGAGATATGTAGAGATGGCTCTTCTGTGATTACACTGCTGTTGGCACTACAAAGGAAAGTACTGCTTGACAGATTAAATATATAGGCTGCCTCCAACAGCTAATATAAAGTACATTATTTAATATTTCTCTTTAGTATTGTTTTGAGGCTCTGACCAGGACTGCCTTAAAAATTACTTTTTTCAAAAGTGTGTGTACACCTGAAGTGAATATATCTGTGCATTAAGACTACAATCAAAATAGAATATGCAAAATGAACCTGGAGATAGGGAGTTGTACTATATCACATAGAAAATCAGTTTTAAATTTTCAAAACACCACAAAGATGTTCAGAGTATTTGCAGAGTTCCAGTCCAGGAGTGAAGCTTTTCAAGCTTTCCAAAGCTTGTAACATCCATTTGGCATTTCTCTAACATCAAAGATTTTTGACTGGCCCAGTGATACAGATCTATGAGTTCTGCACCAGCTATTTGCTTTTCTGGAGATGATAACAGTACGTATAGTATGTGCTATGTGAGACATCTCACACAGAAAACAATACAAGAATGGGAAAAAAATATTAATGCCACTCCAGGACTACACATTAGTTTAGTATGTCTTCAGATACATGATTTTGTTTTGTTTTGGTTTTGGTTTATTGTTTTTTTTTGTTTGTTTGTTTTTGTTTTTTTTTTTTAGTAAAAAGGCTTGTTAAAACAGATGCAATCCTCCTCACATATGACAATTCAGAGTAAAAGTTGGAGGACTTTGATTGGTTTATTGTACACTACATGCAGATTTGTACTTTTTCTTTCCTGCCTTTTCCTGGCTTAAGGAGAATGTGTGTAGTCAGTAGAATCCATTTTTCCTTACCTGGCACTGAGGATTAGAACCTCTTAGGATATGAAGTTATTTCCAGGCCATTGTAGAGTAACACTGTTATACCTGTGATGCATCTGAGAAGGTTCTGCCCTTTATCATACATATGGACGTAATAATTGTGAAATAATGTGGTCGATATCAGTAATTAACATTCCTGTCCCAAGCACTGATTAGTCCTCCTGAAAGGTCCCAGGTACCTCATCGTGCTAACTATTCTCCAAACCTTATTCACAGTCTAAATTCAAAAATATTCATGTGAGAGAGGAGGAAGCGGAAAATAAATTATTTTTCCTCTTGCTTGTGCATTTACCATTAACCTAGTCTTTTTTCATATTAGATGAGAAAGATAAACCCCCCCTGTTTCATCAGACTGAAAAGTCAATAACAGCCTTTTCTTTTTCCTTATATATTATTTTTATTTTCACTGGGTCACTCTTAATTAGTAATATTTTCATTATGTGTCTTAATCATTACTATAAAAGAAAAATGAGCCCAAAACCAGGAGCTCAATTTTTATGATTAAGCTAAAGAAAATTGTACTGAGTTGTGTGTTTTCACAGAATCACAGGACACTCTGAGATGGAAGGGACCCACAATAATCATCAAGTCCAAATTTTAAGTGAATGGCTCACAACCTTCCTCTGACCAACTGAGCAAATTTTGTTTTAATTTTTGTACTTATGAAAAAAATCTGTGGATGTTAACAAGGAATGCCAGAGCTCCATTACAGAACTAAAAATAAAATTACTGTGTGAAACATCACCAAATTAATAATTACACATAATTAATAAGTTCATAGCTCTGAAACAAATTTTACTTACACTGACCCAGATAAACAGAGACACATTGTTATGTGTGCTTATTTATTGAAATATCTGATAGTTATTGTACAATTGTTGTGGTTTTAAGCCCAGCTGGAAATTAAGTGCCACACAGCTTAATTTGCTCAACCCCTACCTCTCTCTCATCTCACTTCGGTGGAATGGGAAGAAGAATCAAAGTAAATGTTGTAAATTAAGACCAGTTTAATAATTGAAAATAAAGTAAAATACACTAATAATGTTAAATTAAAATAATAATGAAAATAAAATATTACAACAAGTGATGCTTAATTCAGTTGCTCGCCACCCACAGATCAATGCCAGACCTGCCTTCCTGAACTCAAATTTTCTCTCCTAACACAACCTAGAAAAATCCAAAACATCAGTGTGTCATCAATACCATTCTCATTCTGAATCCAAACCACAGCCCTGTAACCACTACTGAGAAGTTAATTCTGGCCAAGCTGAAACCAGCACATCAGTATATTTTTTATATTATTCTGCATCACTGCCCTCTTCATCTTTACTTATAGAAGGTTGAGAGGGTTGCTCATGATTGAGCACAGAGTACCATTTAATCTACTTATTCCAAATTTGGTTTCCAAATATGTGAGCCATTCTTACCACCAGCCTCCATAAAATGAACAAACCTTGTGTGGACAACAAGAAAACCCAACCTTCTGTGAATCTGGGCTGAATCTAGTCAGTCATCCTCTCAGCAACGTACCAAGAATGAATCAGCATCCTCCTGATGTAATATCTATACTTTTAAAAGTGTTTTATGTGTCCCAGGGTACTGACTTAGAGCCACAGAGAGTGAAGGTAGGAATGCAATGGGCAGCTGGGATCCTGCAAGCTTAGGGGGCAACAGCAAGGGAGAGGTGTCATCACAGGCAATATAATCAAGAGCAAAAGACTTCTCTCAGGTGCAGGTAGATAGCATTAATCTGCCTCAATGGCATGAAGAAATATTGTCATTGGACAGCTTGCCAGCTCATGTGAAAAGAGCAGCATCAATGAACTGAATAAATGGAATTACAGAAGTTCAAAAAGAACCAAAAAGGGTAAGTGCAGAATCCTAGTAGTGTTTTATTTTTTTTATATAAAGATCCACTTGAGGCCATTGAGATAATTTCAAAGTACGATATTAAGAATCTCTTAATCTATCCCGAATTTCTTCACAGTGGAAAAGAAAAGGTTGGTTCAATAATCAAATCCCAAGTCAGCTGCTGTGATTACTGTGATTCCCTTTCTACTTTCTACTAAAATTGACCATTTTCCCTTTGGGGTTTGTACAAGCCCAAATCAATGAACCAAAATTGGTTCCAACACACTAATTTTGGTTCATTGATTTCCAGGCCAACATTCCTTTTATTTACTAGACAAAATCTCAACAATCTGTCAGTAATATTTGTCAGCCTTTTTGTTTGAACTTATTTCAAATGTTTTGTCTTCTTTTCATCATTCTCCTACCATCAGCAAGTGTTTCAGGGTACTGTAATATTTTCTAGAAGCTCACTTCTCACAGGTGAACACCTATTCAAAGTGTATTTTGGGGTTCACTTGCTGAAAATAATATACTATACTGAACCTGAAATTGTGCTAGAAGCAGGAGCTTCTACTGCCTAGGCAAAAATATAAAAATATTTGAAATAGGTCATCATGGTAGGTTTTTATCTTTCATGGACAAAATGGAGCAGTGCTACGCACAACCAAAAGAGATAAATATTATGATTCCAATTCTACCATTGGAAAAGGTACCTTTGTAACTTTGGTGTTCCAGTTCCAGTTTTGCAGCGCCATTCTTAACTCAATATTGCTTTAACTGAAAGGCTTAATTGGTGTTAAGTAAGTCATACAGTTCACTGTGCATTTTGTTGAGCTTACTCCTTATTAATGTCATATCAAGGTAAGTGAAAAATAGAACTTTTCTAAGGCAAAAAATGGATTTTTTTCCCCATTACAATGGCACATACAAAATTTTCACAGTGGTAAAGATGAACAGTCACAATTACATGGCCTATTTGAATTTTAGTCTGATTTCAGTTTTTCCACTTTAAAAAAATCCCTAATATGCCCTTTCCCTATCATGCCAAACAAAATATTTATTTGAAAATGTTTTATAGTTTGCATATGAAATGGGTGCTTGATACCAGAAATACCATTCATTTTTTGGCATGAATGTTCATTTCTAAAACCTGAAAGACAGAAAAGAAACCTAAGAAAACAGAAATTATATCAAATTCCATTTTACATCACCACATGTGGCTGAATTAATTCCTAAAATTTATCTGGTTTGAAATGTCCTTTTCTTTTGTTGTTTCAATAGAATTTCAGCAGAAATGCCTATTTTGGCTTAGTCATTGCTTTTAGGAGAATATGGAAGTGACCATAAACTGATTAACTTAAAAATATGTATTTCAAACTGCAATAGAAAGCTATAGGTCTTTGATATTTTCAATGTGTTGTTCTTTCAAAAAGAAGCAAAAGCCTCAATTCATTGTACATTACTCTGACTGGTAAGTCAGGAATGCTACATGAAATGGAAGAATTTTTTCTGGTTATTATTCCTGTGTGTTTAATGAATAGTACTTCACATCCTGGGTTTTGTTCATATCAGTTCTATTGCATATGTACTTTGCATTTTGAAAAACTTTGGGGTTTGGGGTTTTTTTTGCACACTTATCAAAATGGATGCTTTAACAGAGATGATTAATATGTTCTCTTAGACCTATTCTCTTAGACCTATTGGTTTCTTAGACCAATACATTCTCTTAGACCTATTTTATTTCCATTCCATTCCATTCCTCCCTCTACCTTCCTTTTTCATTTTCCCATCCTGGCCTTATCCAAAGCTAACAGCAGCCCACTAAATAAACTCTATGGTTTCAGTGAACTCCAGGATAGGACCCTTAAGTGTTAATGAAGGACCAAATGTCTACTTTTACTTCATGCACATTGCAGATGTGATTTCGCTTTAATGATTCTGACATTGGTTTTTGCTTAGCACCCCTGGCTAAGGCACTGAACTTTTAAATAGTACAATAAAATAAATTATGGAAATACGCATGATGAAAGAAGTAAGAAAGAAAAGGGAATACAAACAAGGCTTATTAAAGGACAGATGAAACAGAAATAATAATAGGAGATAAGAGACAACTGTTTGGTTAATGAGATGCTGAGAATAAATGAGCTTTTAGAATATATTTGAAAGAGCTCATTGATATAAGAGCATGAATTGAAACCAGGAGCTCATTCCACAACAGACAGGCAAGAAAGGAAAGAGTGTTTGAAATCAGTAAGGATGAGAGAATTATAATTGCCTTTATGTTCTTGCTTTTTGCATCTCAACAAACAACATTCAGCAATCAAAGGTTAATAGCAAACAGCTTGTCATAATTGGATTGCTGTCCTCCCGAAAAGGCACAGCAGCAGCAAGGCAAAGCATTCACACTTGCCACCCATGACATGCCTTGATTAACCCTAAGTAATGCTGAGAAGCCTAGACACGTATTAATAGAGGGCAGAGCAAATGGAAGGCATGAAAAACAAGCAGACCACAGACTAACCAAAACCCACCCAGGAAGGTGACAAAAAAGGAAAGGTTCACTGCTGTCACATGAACTCTGACAGCATATTTAAAGGCTGTTACTATGTGTGAGACAGTACACTGAAATTCTTTAGAGAATTTGTTTACTTACTGCAAAAACTGAAGCAGCCTGGTTTCCCGACAGGAGCACTTTTGCCATTGTGGTCACTGGCAGGGCAAGGATGAGGGCAGTTCCAGTGTATCATGCAGCATCAACAGAATTGTCCCACACTGGTTGATTGCAAAATAATTATTAGTGCCAGTGATTTCTGAAACAGAAATAACACTGTGCTGTTTCTGATATAGACCTGGCACTTTTATTAATAGTATAACAAATAGTGTGTGCATCTTTTATGAAATCTTCATGCATCTTGTATGAAAATCAACAATGAAGCATAAATACTATCAGGATGTTCTTGACTTCAGTGTTTCTTTTCTTTTTGTTTTGAGTGTTGATCTTCACCTGCTTGAAGTCTGAGGGGAAAAAAAAATCAAGTAAACATCAAGCAAAGACAGATGAACTGGTAAAGACCCAGTTCGCAACACACTGCACCAAACATGAGATGTATAAGATGCGGATCATATGATTTCTGCAGAGGGAGAAAAATAACCTAAGCTTCACTGCGCTTACACTTGGGTTTTTTTCAAGATAAATGTAGCCCAAAGATCTCTGGGTAAATGTTGAAATGTTTAGGGCAAATGTCGAAGTGTTTAGGACAAGATAAAATCTACATAGTATCCATAAACAGTCCTTATTTTAACACTGGATCTTGGTAGAAAGATTGACTGCTTCTAATAGCTGTTAAATACATGAATTTCTGTAAGTCACTTCTTTCAATATTGTAAATGGGTTTCCGAAGAGCTGTGTGTAGTAATTCAGTTTCCCCTGGCAGAAGCATTTTTATTTTCTTGATGCAGTGATGAATTATCTGGATCATTGCCTTACAAATAGTAAAAAGAGAACAGAAGAGAGTATGCAAGCCTTTATAGTAGAATTATTATTTTCTAGGCCAAAAGTATTATTTCTTAGGCCCCATTAAGACATCAATAGGGGCACAGCAGCTCAAGAATCAAATCCTGACAGCTCAGGAAAGCAAACTGATGTGGGGTTTTTTCCCCCCTTCTCTCTTCTTAAAGTAAGAATGCTATCAGATATCAAATATTGCAGAAATTCCCTAGATCAGTCCTGCCTGGAGAGGCTGTGCAGCATGAGTCATTCTTAGCCAATCTCTCTTCATAACATCTTCTCCTCTTCGTGCCCCACCAGAACATGTCTATTATTTCAGATCTGTTCTCTCAGACACAACAGCATTGAGAGTTCCTTGCCTGTGAAGTTGGAGGATGAGCATTAAGGATCCTCCCATAAGAAACTGATCATATATTTCCAGAATTATTATTATAAATGCCTCTTTTTTTTTGGTGTGTGTGATTCAGTGCACCAATGTCACAGTATCAGCACGGGAATAAAAAAAGTAGTGGCATTCTGCAGATTCATTTCAAAATTGTCTAGGAAGTCTTTCTGCTTTTCTTCTTATTTATTTATAAAGAAATACATTTAATCATAATGTTCTACTGATTTAATTGCTGTTCTTTTCTTTAGTTTCTATAGAGATGTTTTTACTCTACATGTGGTTTACATGACTTTTCATAAAACAGGGATGGGAAAATGGTGACTTTCAGAGTTACGCTTGTCCAGATTGTTGCTTTGTGCTGAAATAAATAATATATAATAGAATATCAAGTGTACAATTAGATACCTGGATAAGTATATCTGATTTGGTGATTAGTTTTCTGGGGTTTGGTGCATTTTTTTCCTTTCCACATTTTTTTTTGTTTTTCCCTAAATATATACAAAAAGGACCTGAAAATGTTAATTACAGAACTTAAAATTGTGAGTCACAATTAGGAAACATGTTCCAATCCGCTGTCACTTCCAGATGGAAAAGAAAGACTATCAGATATTACATGGTGTAGGACAATACAGTGTTGTTCCACATCATACACGTTTTGTCCTTCAAATGTGTTGAAATAAGTTCTCAGCTCAAAAGAAAATACAAAGATCATTTGAAACAACCATATTTAGAGTTTGAGAACAATGTAGTGTTTAAAGACAAAAATATATTGTTCTCCCTAATGCCTAAGAGAGAGCTCTCGTGCTGCTTAACTCACATTCTCCAAAACACGCCTTTAGAAGTTGTGTCAGACTCTATACAATGCCATTATATCACTGATTTGAAAAGATGTCCTCTTCTGTTGGTGATATAAGATCAGGGTATAAAGCACAGATGTGTATGTGCAATGCTGGACCTACAGCCAACCTAAGTACAAGCAATAAGACAGTAAAACAGGGCTATGAAATGTAGAACATCCTCTGTGTGATTCCTGGCTGAAGTCACTGGGTTTTAGCAAAATTTAAGGCTCAGTAACACAAGGAAAAGCCCTACAGTTCTGCTGGCATTCCTTGCAGCAAGGGACGTGGGGGATGAGTGAAGCCTGATCCAGGAAAGGATAAGTGGTGCTCAGGCACACAAGACCCCGTGTAGGAAGAAAGATTCACTGTTTGAGTGAACTGGATTTAAGAACACTTCATTTTGCAGAGGCAGCTGTAACTGGCCTTGGGCTTTGGTCCAAGATAGCCATTTTGTATCAAATACATAGTGAATGAGCAGTGTTTTAAGGAGTTTGTAATCCCTTAAGGCAGTGTTTTGCCAAGAAGAAATGGAATAAATGGGTTTTCCAGCCCAATTAGGGAGGGCACCTTAGTAATCCTCTTTCCTAGTTTATATATATATACANTTCACTTTTATATCTATATATATAAATATATATATATATAAAAAGGACTAAGGATGACTTACAGGAAAGTGGTTCAGATCAAGGAATGGCTCAGCAAGACCTCAGCTGGAAGGCAGGGCAAGAAGGAGGGGGGGAAGAGGGCATTTTACATGTAATTGGTTATTATTGATTATATCTCAATTAATGAAAGGAAACTCTAGACAGATTATAAAATACACAGACAATATGCCCAGACCTGGTTAGGGACAGTAAGCTTCTCACAAACAATATTGAATAAAAATAATTATTTCTTGACATTTTCTCCCCTTCTTCAAATGTCAACTTAATTTTTTCCAGACTTTTACTTATTAATGTGGCAGATCCTATCCATCATGTCATGCTTATTCTTATTTCGTCAGCAATTCAAGCCAGAGATATAACTCAAGGTAATCGCATTAAATGGTCAAAGAAAGGTAGATTCTATAATATCTTTGCTCAAAGGTTTTTTTAAAAAACCATTTTATTTTATTTTGTTTCGTTGCAGCATTTTTTGAGAGACATAACTATTTACCTGATGAGCTTTAGATTAATTATCATAATCATTTCAAGAGTGATTTTCATATCTGGCATTAAATACACAAATCATCCATGAAAAGTAAATTTCAGTAAGACATTGTCTATTTATTATTCGTGTGGATCTCAATTATTTATGATCTTTTTTCATATAATATTTATGTGTGTTAATCACCATTAATCATAAGGTTTTACTCCTGACTACAGCTAATGCTTTTGCATACCTCTTTCTTATGCAGACTGAGCACTCGTCTCATGAGACTGTTGTAGGATGTGACTTAAGTCGTAGTACATGTCCTTTACCAAATATTCACTTGTTTGCTTTGTTGGATTAAATAGATTAAATAGGAAAGTCAGTAACTAGATTTTCTAATGCTGACTTTCTCACTTGGATGCTTTGGGAGCAAAGGAAAGTCATTACAGCTGTAGATATCCTCCTCCTTCTGTTTCTAAATCAGGTCTGTGCAGAAGATGACTGAGTACTGCAATCACATTTTAACATGGCAAGTAAAACATGTGGAGCGCTGCATTTTCTTGAAATACTGGCAAAATTAAAGTGAAAAGTGATGTGGAGCTGTTTACTCACCTCTGACACTTCACCTTCCAGGTACTTTTCTGGTTTCATATCAGCCTAAGGGAAGTGCTTAAACCTTTGTACAGAGAAATAGAAAAACACAGTTAGCATTTAGAAGTTGGAGAAAGTCCAGGGGATGTTTGAGAGTCTGTTAGACCACTTATTTGACATATGCAGGCAAAAAGAATACTTGACAAACAACAACAACAAAACAATATGTCTCTCTTCATACAGAAACTGAAGCAGAATAAAAAAAATTACACCCTTACTAAACCAATACAATGCCACACATTTAATCATGGGCTGCTAACATGTCACCTTATCTAAATTATATATAGGACAATGAATATGCAAGAGATTTATATGGACTAAAAATAGCACTCAGACACCCTAGATTTGCCTGTGTAAAATCCAGCTGTTTGCAATATAAAATTAAATGTAAGAATAAATAGTTCAGACACATAAATCAAAATCTCAACAGAACAGCCAATTCTTATTCAGTCCAGCTTGCTACAGCAATTTCTTTATCCCCAGCAAGACAATGTCTTGTAAGCTACAGTTATCTTAGTCCTCCACCAGCTCCCCTATGGGATGGGAAAATGCTCGGAAAAGAGATCAGGCGCTGTCAGCAGAAATGCAGAAACATTGATCTAAGTACTGGTAGTGTAATTCAGACAGGTCAGGGATGCCACTTTTGGAATCTGGAAATTTAAAAAAAAATAAAAAATTCCTTGTCTATTTTCTGTTCCTGTGTAGTTACATTTGGGTTCACTTGCAATGATATTTATGTTTGGGTATGGGCATTAATCATAGACATCTACAGGATGCAGTGCTCTTATCTCTACTATGATGTTCAGAGTCCTTGGAAGAAAACTTTGAATGGAACATGTAACTATAAGATGTTTGTATATTTTGGAATATACAGCTTACTGAGAGAAGTGTTCTCAAAATGCATATAGATTTCTCCATGCAGCTCTTTCTGACAGCTAAATGATTAACATTTAGCAGTCCAGAACCTTTCAAAAGTATTTCATGTTCAGATTTTTTTTCAGTTCCTCAGTGAATGATTCTTGGCTATGAATAAATTCGTTATCATATAGTGATCTGTGATTAACAGTAGTTTCTAGTTTGTTTTTTGCTAGTCCATTAAAGAGCTGACTTTCAACTATGCAAAGCAAATTATACTTTTCTTGCATCCTGATTGGATACTCAAAAAGTAAGATTATGTATATAGTGTTTTTATTTTTCTTCTGGTGATTTGATAGAATTCAAACTTCCACACTGAAAGCTCATCTCTAACAAGTCTCCATATGAAGATGGCTTGAAGTTTTGAAAGGTCATAGCAAGAAAGCATTAATGAATAGCAAGCATATGAACTTGTGGCACATTTAGAAAACTGTAAATTTTATCTTAAATGCATTTGTGCCACTAAAGCAGAAACCAAGCATGCTCAGCTTTACAATGTCACAGATTTGGTTTATTCTCTGCTTTTGCAATTTATCTGGTTTGTGGAATAGCTCTTCCTCTGAGTTAATGAAAGCCTAGGGCAGCCTGTTTTCCTTCCTTTTGCTACTGTGAGGGCACTTTTGTACCAAGAAGCCTTCCTCCCAAGATGTCATAATTGCTTCAACCAGTTTCTTTTTACGATGAGGCATTTCCCCTCCGCGAATGCATCGCTTCAGTGAATTCACAAACCAGCTCTGTTTGGTTCAAATCCACAAACCTACACTTATGATAAGATAATGAATGCACAATTGATGCAATGTGGTTCGTCAAGCAGAACCACACTGGATGTGCTGTGGGCAAGTGTACAGGATGATAAGTTTTGTTAAATGAGGATGATGCATTTTTAGAGGCATATCACTTTGCAGAGGTGTTTGTTCACTCTTCTGGCCCCACTGCTCACCACAGAAGGTTTTGGTCACTCCATGTTCAGAGAGATAAAATACAGCAGCAGATGTAAATAAAGGAAGCATTAATGAATATATATAGATATATTGGCATAGTATTTAATTCATTGCTGTTGGGAAAGAGCATAGTAACATGCAAAATTGATTCAAACTGCTTCATATGTTATCGTAAAAAATTAATCAGTTACCCATATAATGCCAGGCTAAAATACAGATGGTTAAAACAACAGCACAAGACATTAGTTTTATAAATGTAGTAAAGAGACATATCTGCAAGTTTTAGTGTCTTAATCCAAGTAAGTCAGAAGGCTTTATTTCCCTGTTACTAAAAATAAGAGGAAAATAGAACTCCTTCCTGAAACCAGTGGATAAAATCTGCTTTATGTACAAAAGTTTTCATATCAAAGTTATCACCAATATTGAACAGCAGTGCAATTTGCAACATTGAACATCTCCAAGCAACTTTATTAAATATCCAGTGCTCTATATGTAGATTTAGATTGACTTTAAGGAAAGGAATTTTTTATTCTGAGGATGGTGAAGAGCTTGTACAGGCTGTCCAGAGAAGTGGTATATTCCTATCCATTGGAAATGTTCAAGTTAGGTTGGATGGGGCTTTGAGCAGCCTGGTCTAGAGAAAGATGGTCCAGCCCATGTCCAAGAAGCTGAGTCAGATCATCTTTAATAATCACTTCAGACCAAACCATTTGTTGATTCCATGTGATTATTGCCTTAAACAAACATCAAGTTTTGCAAGGATTAGGTGGAGGGAAGGAATTGTCTCATGCAGGCTTTCAGTATCAACTTGGGTTCTAGTTTGATCACTCACTATACTGCCAGCTATGCAGACTCAGGGTCTGGACAGAACAACTTTAAAAGGGAATGTTGAGATCAAAAAAATACTGAAGGACTGCCATTTATCTTTCTGAGAACTTAAAGACAGCTCTAAAAATGCATCTTCCTCAGTAGATGTGCAAGATATCTAGCATCTCTAGGATCTGGCAAAAAACAAATCCCTTGACATTTCTCAACCTCTTGGCATAGCTTTTATCCATGGATTCTATTCCAAAATGCTATTAAAGCTTCCATAACACATGAGTTTTACAATCCAAGATAAATGATGGACATTTGCCATGCAATTTATAAAGCAAAAGATTTGCTCTATAATCTACCATGCCTGGAGAAGTTTGTATCCAAGATCTCTCAGGAAGACAGTGCTCTGCTTTTGCTCTCACTGAAGATTTGTCCTGAGCAGGAGTGTCAGCAAATTGCAGGCACTATGATATATTGTCTAAGAGAGGAGAATTCATTTGGGAGCAAACAATAAACTGAGTTCAAAACTTCATTGTGCTGCACAAATCAGATCTGTTATGTAAGGCTATCTCTCTCAACAGGAACAAGCCTGAACCAGCTGCTAAACTGATTAGTTTAGACAGACAGGAAATCTACTTTTTTTTTTTTTTTTTTTTTTTTTNAAGAATATTTTTTTTTTTTTTTTTTTTTTTTTTTTTTTTTTTTTTTTTTTAATCTTACTGTTGCTAATGAAAGAGCAAGAACACTCTTTCATATTTATAATGTAGAGACAATGGTAAATCTACAAATTGAGACAGTATAGGGCAATTTTATGTATAATTTTAAATTTTATTTCATAGACCTTGTATGCTGCTATTTTAATATTTTTGATGTTTTTCTTTCTGTGTCAATCTATATTTTTTTTCTTCCAGGTTTCTCCTAGAATTTCCTGCCATAAAGCTCTCTGACACTTAACACTCCAGAGAAATACAAAAGAATCCTTCAGGCAGCCTGGGCAAATTAATAATCTTCTCCAAGGGTTGCAGGGTCATCTAATGCCAGAGTCACAAGTGCCTGTACATACATAAAATACAGAATACTGAAAGTATTCAAAAATACTCCAGCAATATCAAGAGTATAATTTACTTGTTCAATTCAGTAAAATTCCCATGGCTCAACCACACCCAAGAGGTTTTGATGAATTTAGATCTGCATATATTTAATGATAACATTTATTCTATAAGAATGAAACGATAGCCTCTTGCAAAAGAAGCTTAAAGTGCAAAGCAGACTTGTATTTTCCTTCCCTAAAAATCTACAGATGTCTCTAATCCAACTGTTTAATTCATCTTCTGGTTGAAAACCATATTACCAATGAACTTAAAACTTCCTGTGATAAGAGCATATGACATTATTAACACAGTGCCATTCTTTCCATACCATTTTCTTCCACTCTTTTGTATTACTAAAGCCAGTTTATGTATAGAGAGAGTAAACAACAGCGACATTCACCATGAAGACCCTCAAACTCTATATTTGCTACTGCTTTCTGCTATCAGAAAACTACGTAACTTTAGGTCAAAATGATGAACATCTTTTCCAAAGGGGATAAGCTCTGGATAATTGTTTCTATTTTGAAGCAAAACCAGCATAAATTAATCTTTTATAATAACACAAAATTGTAAGTAATCTTGAATTTCCAGACTAGTGATCTTGAATACTTAACATTATTACTCATGTTGGATCAAATAACAGCCATTCTTATTGCAGCAAAGAACATATAACAGATGAGACAACATGCACCTCTTTAGATCAGCAAATCATTTCCACACCACTGTGTAAAAAGCTTTCTCTGCTTACTTGATGCATATTGAGTCAGTTTTCAGGTCAGTTGTTCTTAACTTGCATTAATCAAAAGCAGAGAATGTAATGAGTTACCAAGAACATATTTAGGAACTTAAATAACAGGCTATAATTTCTATGGATAATTTTTTCTGGATTCAGGGAATGATTTCTCCATTTCAAATATAAAGAAAAAAAAAACCCAAGAAAACTATGAATCAACAAAAGCTGGGCTAGATTGGGGGAAAGGAGGTTTTAGTTCTAAAAGCAGCTGTGCTCTTTACCAAATGCTTCTGGAATTGCAGAGCACAGCATAACTAAATATCTATTCACCTACCTGGCCATTCTTCAATTGCTTGAGACCCTTTGCTGTAATAACCAACACAGCTTTTAGGAACACTTTTTTTTGGCAAGGCAGGTTATGACATTAACAGCAATGGAAGAAAACAGTGGTCATTACAGCTCTTGCTATGTTCTGCATGTGTCATTCCTTGGGAGGACATTTAATGATCAGCAAACATGAAGTGCCTGTGAAAACTGTAATTGAGCTAACCACAGCTCAGCTGCAGCAGAGAAAATTCCAACTTTCCTATGGCCCCCTCCTGCTTTCATCACATGCTGCCTGTGATTTTTGATAAAAACAAAACTGAGTCGAGGGATTTACAATCTTTCATTACTGAAGTTTGCAGTCTTGACTCTATATTTATTCCTATTCATAACATTAGTCACTTTTCCTTCTTTCCATGAACAATGAGCTAATTAATTGATTAATGAAACTTGCGCTCCATTTGTGCTCCATTTCTCCATTTATGCTCCACTTTCTCTAGATGTGGGTTTACACACCTGTTATTAATTACAGTGTGATTAGTTAACTCAGAAACTGCATTCAATTCCCCAAAGAAGAAAGGTTATGAAAAGCCAGTTATTCTTGGCCTTCCAAGAGGAAATCTCACCTGCTATCCTTGCTCTAGCCAGTCCTAACACAAGCAGACAAGCAAAGCATGTTGCATCTTTATGTTATCTTGTGATCCAGGTGTAAGATGCTTCATGGGATTCGTAGGTGTTGTTTAATTCCATTTCATCCCTGATGATTTGCATACTCAACATAGTTGAGTGGGGAAAGCAATGCTCTTGAGCTATTCACATGTACTTATAAAGTCAAAAATAAACTCAGTTTGTTCACAGTGATCATGCTCAGCTCTTTCTTATTTTAACTTTCCTGCCAGGAATTTTCATAACGTGGGAACTGCAGGAAGTTCCTATTAGCATTGGATATGTTTATCTGGGAACAACATAGAGGATACCACTTGTTGTAGTCAGCGCTTCAGTATTGATTTCAACCAGATACTATTTGATTAAAGTTATTTACGCTTAAATGATTTGCCTTCAAAATTGTGTCGAAGAAAAATGCTTAATGTATGCAATTTAGATGGCAAAATAGACAAAATAATGCTACTGTACTAATGCAATTTTAAAAAATATATTCACTTAAATATTTTACCAGTAGAAAAAGCAATTATGAGTGACACAAGAGCCCAGAAATAATAACTTTTGTAATACCAAACATGTCATATTAACAGTAATAAGGAAATTAGACTTCTAATCAATGTTTTTGAAGAAGCTTTTGTCAAAAAAAGCCCTTTATAATATACATGTAATGCTGTATGTGCATGTCAGTGCCCTCTGCTGGATAGAGACAGATCTAAACTGGTGTTTATGATCAGGTCTTCACCCAACAACTGTTTGTAAGAAGCTATAAACTGTTGTTTATAACAAAAGGTGAAGGAAATCATACTTGTGTGGCACATGATGGAAAAAAATTGTTTGGGTTCTAAGGTTTCTAGATTTTGACCCCAAGTTCCATTGCAAGTTGTTGAGACAAGCAGCTGTGATCTTTCTATCTTTCATTATCTGCAATTACTAATCAATCTCTTTCTTCGCCCATGAACAAGTGTAACCATTACCCAAAAGGTTTCATTGTGCAGTATCTCAGTGTGGAATTGTATTTTCCTTTTTTCTCAGCTATAGCCTCCTATTTTAACACTATATATTACAGGAGGCCCCCAAGTGGCCTTCAGAAATGTTTATCAGCTGTTTTACAGAACGTGCTTTACTGCTGCTGAACTAATTTTTACAGAAATGTTATATATGCTGTCCCTACTTCATCTGCTCTAGGAAAAACAGCATTCTCTATTTTCAGGGCTCCTAAACTCAACCAGGTCTAAATTAATTAAAAATTACAGCCCAGTCTCAACTTCATTCCAGATCAGATGCTGCCTTCAGGGTCATTCATAGAGGCCACCTGTGAAAAATATTTCACTCTCTTATTCCCAAAATGTGGGACTGGGGAAACCAAATAGGTTATCAAGGAAGAAAGGCACTAAGTAATCACATGCGTGAGGTAAGATGCTGATTTGCTGTTGTCATAAATATTTTTTTACTTCCGAATACTAAATTATTCCTTTATATTCTTAAAGAAAATGTTCTTCATTCTGGGTGCCCTGTCCACTCTCATAGTAGTACTCAGTTGTTCTACTTTGCATGGACACAAATAACCATTTATCAGTATCCAGCCACAGCACAAGGCAACATCTTCCTCAGAGCTCAGAAATTAATCAAAAGCTGGGAACTGCTGCCTCGTCAGAGTTTTGCTACATCCGTAGGAGCAGCAGTTCACAGTTTCAAATGCATCCTATGTTCCACCTAGCATTGCTTCTTTTCACTCAGTGAAGTGTTTTCTCATGGAGAGATGTTTGGTCAGTCAGGGTGCTGTCCTGAGGCTGCCCAAGAGCTGCTCCCTGCATTTCTCTGCAGAAACTGACCCTCTGCTTTCACCAAAGGTGTTTATTCAAACAACCCCTTCTGCCTTTAGTAACAACGTGCTGAAAACCGAAGGATTGAGTTGATTGCAAACTTTTAAAATGTCTATAATCAGATGTTAACCAATAATATTGAGCTTTTTGACTCAGCAATAAATTATAATTCCAAAAGCAACATTGTAAAAATCTGGCTTTTCTTATTTCTTTTTTTAATATTCATTATTCTCATCTTCTCTTTAGACATAATAGTTAAAAACATTACAGTTAATTTTGGGGGATAGAAACCTGCATCTCAGTTGTAAAAAAAAAATCAATACAACAACTGCTTTTTTGTGTGGACAAAATTGAATTTTTGTCTCTGTTGAAGGTCACCTGGATAAGTAAATCGTGTAATTCTGGAAAAGCTTGCGAGCTAGACATGCCGCAACTAGTGATAATCAGCCATGAATGTACTTGCAATTGAGCCTTATTAGTCTTTAAATTTTAATCTTATTAAGCATCAGATTTTGCCAATCTTCTGCAAACAAACCTCCCACTGAAATCAGCAGGAAAATTAAAAAGGAAAATATTTTGTAGTCAGATCCAAGAGGACTTTGGAATGCTCCTAGTTTTCTCACAGAATCCAAACCACACCACTGCAGCAGCTCAGCATCACCATTTTGTGCAGCACAGTGATACACATTCTATAAATGGCCAGACAGAGCTTTCTGTCTTTCAACAGCTGCTCAAAAACAAAAGGGGTTGGAAGTGACAGCAAATGATCAGAAATCAGTGACAAATCTGTGGTGATCTTTCCCGGATTTCCAGCATGTCCTCAAGAGTTGGGATGTCAAGGTTTTAAAACAAAACTTTAGAAGATATCTTTGTCTGGGAACAGTGTAAGCATGTGTAGGTGCTGGACTGAAATTATGGCAAATGTAACCAATTTCCTTTATTAGGCGTTATGTTTCCAGATTGGTCATTACTTGCAGAATTAATATTTAAATACTCAGTAGAGTAATAATCTGAAAACAACTCAAATACAACAATAAAATGAAACTCCTGTAATCTATATGCCAGACCCCAGTGAACAGTGAATAATCACCTCTAAAGTAGTATCAGTTGATAATACAAAAAAAAATTGCAGTTTCTCATGGAATTACAACGTATTTTCTATTATGAAAAGTTAATGAAAATGAAAAGTTTAAGCTTATTTGTAAATAGTCTATAAGCATTGTTTTTATTGACCAATATGTCAATAAAATCTGATTTATTAAATATTTAAAATGTGAAACATGTCAACACCTTAATATTTCAATTAATAAATGCAAAAAGTTATTAGAAATGTATTGTTATTAGGATTTTAACTGACTATTTTCTGCAACTTTACCACATTAAAAACAATGTTCCAGTTTATTTCTTTGAACATCATATACATATCAATAAAAAGCATCCAAAAGAAGCAATAAGAGATACACAAACTCTGGAAATAAACAGAGTAATCTCCTTCTTTAGTACTGTGAGCATATTATTTTTATTAGTTAGCTATTGCATGCAAGTGAAGAGTTCTCATGGATATGCATAAAAAAGCATAATATCCATGAATAGGCCTCAAAGAATAGTTTCAACACTGGGGTTGAGAATTTCAATCCTAAAGTAGCCGTAAACCTTTCTGAAATTTTTAGTAAATAAATATATTTTTAAGCTTCAGAACTTTCATGAACTTGAGCCCAATAGGGTTATTCCATTTTAGAAATGTTTTGGGGTTTTTTTACTCACCAATACTTATTTGATAATTATCCCTCATTTACTCTCTAATTTCCCAGATGAAGATCTTCAATATCCTCTTTCAGAATCAGATCTGTCAGCATGACACACACAGGTAAAAAATTTCTTGAGCAAGCAACTCAGTCCAGCACAAGTTTTATTGTACCTTGCGTGTGAGCCTTTCACAGAAAAAATAAAAGCTGAACATCAGCATGAGCTGTCTTCCTAATTAGGCTCAGAAATGAACTGAATCAGAAATGAACAATTCATGAACACAACTCAGTTCAACATTTCTTCCCAGTGAAAATGATCTCTGAGTAAATGGCCCAAATAAGGACCATGGATCTCCTAAATCCCCCCCAAATCCCCATCATCAGTGATGTAATGATTACTGAGCATGTGTGGGATCAGCACACTGCATTTCTGAGTCCAGATCCTGTATCTTGTCCACTGGGCTATTCCTTGTCCTCTTAATTTCAATGCTGCATTCGTCTTTCCAGATGAGATCTTCAACAATGGTGATGAAATGTGGTGAGAACCTGAGAGGTGACCAGCAGATCTCAGGACACCACTGTCACCTCATCCCACTGTGCTCAGTGCTGTCCCTGTCACATGGGGCACTGGCCCAGGCTCTGTCCTGATGATAGAGCCCAATGAAATCCTGATGAGCCCAATGAAATCTTGGTGATCTCTGCAAAAGCCTTCATCCCACAGATGTAGCAGTGTGTTCAGAGTTTCTGGAGCTGCCTGCCTGATACACTTCACAAGCACTACATTGAATTAAAAGTAATTAAAAAAATAAAAAAGAAACACATTAAATTTGTTCATATAACAGTATTACTCTAATTTCCTATAGCTATAAATAAAACATTTTAATTGCATAATTTTATATCCTATGACTACAGAAATAACTGGAAGTCAAAGAATACACTTTGTATCATCTGAAAGTGGATTCATTACTATCAACTACATGCTTGATAAAATTTAAAGTGAGTGGAATCTACACCTGCTATGCAAAAGTCTGCATTGTGTTAATGAATCAACATGCATACATCATACAGTAATGGTCTATTCCTCAGCCTCAAGAGATGTGTTTGTAGCACATGTTTTTAGGAAAATTTCCTAGACATTTTGTGGAGTAAAAATATTAGTGATACACTGCAATTGTATCTAAAAGTATCACTCAGAATTGAAAGCTGCTATTGCTAGGTATTGTATAATCATACAAGACAACCAAGCATTAATGGCATTTGGTCCAGTGTGAACAGGTCCATACTAGAAAAAGAGAACATTTTTATATTCTTAAATATATTTTTTCAGGAAGGAAAATATTTATTTTTCTTTTTCAAAAATTCATTAAGTATATTCAAAAGTGTCTCAGTGGAGTCCTTCGGATTAAGGAAATTCTGCACAGCACATGCTACAGACTCATGAACAAACAGTGAAGTGGCAGCTTTCAAAGAAAGATAGTCTCGTGCTAATGCTGTGTGGCAGAGATGATGCAGGAAAAACTGCAACAACTGCTCACACTTGTCCAGCAGCAGCAGCATCCTCACAGCTGGAAAGATTTCTACACTAGACCCCACTTAAAGGAAGGGTGAGTGAGGGGCATAAAACAAGGGCTGCCACTCTTTGCAGTAACCTTGCCAGAAAGTCACTCCATGGAAACCATTTCAGAATGACAATTCCTCAAGCACTGCTGTTTCTCTTTCTGGTAAATTATACTCAGCAGTAAAAGCCAGGGGAAGATCTGCAGGTGAGAGTCGGGGTCTGCTATGCACATACAATGGTTATGTACATAATAGTCATACAAAGTGTATGGAAAAGTGGTTTCTTTTGTCCCTTTTTCAGATGACTCAAGCTGAGAGTCTTTTAATTGCTATTTTTAAATCTTTACAATGTTTAAGTATTCAGCTGAATCAAATATTTGGATTATACTGGTATTTTATGCATTTGACTCTCACATTCTGGAGACAATGTAAAGAGCCCATTATTTTTCCTATCACAGATCTGAAGCTTTTACAGGAGTTTTTTCTACTAAAAACTTCGTATTTTGTACACACTTCAATTTGATGAAATAACTGCATAGCAAATCATAAACAAATGCATAAAATTGGTAAAATTTGTTACTAAATGTAAGCATTTGTTTTGCAGCAAAAATTGATTTTTTTTTTAATATCTATTCAGCAAACTGTAGTGGTCTTGAAAGTCATGAGCATTGGCAAAAAATAAGACAGTCTGTCAGGCATGCAGACTTCAATCTTGACGTTGTATCAGGATCCGGACTTGCAGTCCAAATGCAAGAACATAACGAGTCTTGTAAGACAAAATCTAGCAGTTCGTGATATTAATGAGGATTTTTTACTATAGGATTAGCTGTTCCTCCTTTTTATTATAGAATTTACAACATAAACAAAAAAAGTCACCTAATATAGTATTGAAAAATAAAGCGACAACACCCATTATATTTTCAAAATGCTGACACTTATGGATTTATTTTATTTAAAACAAAGTCATGCATCTCGTTCAAGGTGCTCATCCTGACTTCTTTCCCCTTCCCAATACAGACAGGCATCTGCTGAAGGATTGTTTCATCACATTATTTTTACTAAAGATGAGACGAATACCACTCTTTGCTCTCACAGTTCTTTTCCAATTACAGTTATAGAATCCTTTTTTCCCTTCAGTTGACTTCCTAATTTCTGTGAAGAGTTGTACAATTGTTTTACATACAAGTAGTGTTTTCCCCAAGTTGCTATTAGAGGAGATTTGACACTGTAGTCTAATTGACCTCCGTATTTAATTTAACAAAGAAAAAAAAAAGAAGTTTTGCCATTCTAGATTGACTTATCTTTTGATCTTCTAGGAGGAACATTTGCAACATTTCTAGGAGGTTGTAACACTAAGTCAAAACTCCATACACCAAGACTTCCTTTGGCTGCGCAGAAATTCTGCATCTAGACACAGGAGTAACTCCAGTAAGGATGACTATGATGTCCTGATCTACTCACAATTTGCTCTGGTAGTACACAATAATATTACAAATTATTTACAGCCAGCTCCCCTCTGCTTTGCTGACCCTGACTTGCCTAGGAGCACCCTACAAGCAGAGCTTTCTACCGCCTTTAGTAGGCTGAGTATCTTTTTTGATATCTGCGCCTCCAATTTACAAACAAGAGCCCAATTTGTCTTGCCATCAAGAGAACTCACGGCAAACGTTGGCCTCCGTAAGTTTTAGTACATAAAAACTCTCCCAACTCACAATGAGCTGGTGGGTTCCCACAAAACAGTGAAATAAAATCAACATTTCAGGATTTCCATTGGCTGTCCTTAAGGTTTCCTGAAGCCCTGTGGTTCTGGAAAGGGTGGTGGTGCTCCTGCAGTACTACAGTGGTGTGCCTGTCTTGGGAATAGAGGTCATTTGTTCAGGAAACTGAACTTTCTCAGGTTCATAGTGCTGTGGTGCTGCTAGCACAGCTAGGAGGAAATACAATTGATCCAGGCAGATTGTTACTGAATTACTTGGAAGTGCTTGCCATAACTGATAAGAATGTATAGTTTCCTTGCAGTTTTTAAGCAAAAAAATTATGATTAATGTAAAATTGCCTGGTGTTCAGATTTTGCTGCAGTGTGTGCAATGCTCAGCTTGCTAAAATGAATGACCCCATGAAAAACCTTAGCATTTGGCAATTTTGGGGTTGTAATGAAGCATAATTAAAATGATTAAGAAATAAATTGAAGGAAAGAGTTCATTGGTCTAGGAATGAACTCCAGCAGTGGCACAGGAAGCCTGCACAAGGTCTCAATTATCATATTATTCCAGCCATTTCTGCAGCTCCCCAAAGCTGCGAAATAGGAACACATAAGAACACATATGGCAGGCATGAATGAAGCAAAGATCTCAACTCAGCAACACACATCATTAATGATGAAAAGATATAGGAGGTGGTTTTGGATCTATTTGGTTCAGAAAGGCTCAGATAAGAGCATGGTTATTTTGTCCACCTCACCAAAACACAGAAGCAATACTGCTGTAAACCCCTTTTCACAAGTTCTCAAGTAATTCTGTACATTTAAAATTGTTCCTGGTAAAACCTGTAATGGCTCTCTAAATAATGTTTGGTGAAGGAAATTACTGCCATTCAAGCAGAACTATAGACATCTGTGCTCATTTATAATAAACTGCTTTCGTTTAATTTTATTTATAGATGTATTAGGAAAATTCCACCTAGTTGGAAAATGTAGAGAAATAATAGCCTGACACCAGAGTCAAACCTTTCTGCAGTATCATCAGCCGAGAATGCAAAGGTCATTCTCTTCTGGTATTGAGGAAGGTTCCTTATTGATTGTTTCTATGCCAGAAAAAAAAAAACAAACAATCAGATTAAAATAAAAGGAGTTTCTTAGTCTCAAGCAGAAATGAAAAATAGCTCTTGCGGGGAACAAAAGAAAGGGAACCAAAATTACTGTATTGTGCCAAATGCAGGCAGTTTTAGCTTGTTTTGAAAGATCCATTCATATAATCATAAAAGAAGACTTTAAAGGAGAGGTACTGTAATAATCAATGTTTTGTCTAAAAATAGGCCATTAATGTATTAGATGAGATTAACTTTGCCACATAATTGTTTTGTTCTGCTTTAGATTATTTTGTGCAAATGTGTGTTATAAAAAATAAAAATCAAACAACAAAAAGCTATTCTGAATGCACAGAAAATCATCAGAAGGAAGCCAGAACTCTCTTTCCCTGTATTTAGATAACACATGGTCTCTGTACCTGGAGTGCTCTTCTGCTTATTAATTGATAAAGTGCATTGAAAGGGAATCTCCATCAATAATAAGGGATCATAATTTGCAGGATATCAATAGTAAAAAAAAAAAAAATTCTTTCAAGAGAATTCTCCTGGAAATAGGAGTACTGCAGCACTGTGCCATATGACTGTTTTTTCCCTAACCACAGTCCCCATTTTCAGCCTAATGGTGTGGAAAGAGATTTTCTCTGTCCTTAACAGTCATAGGATGTAGCCTGTATTCACACCTGTGCTTAAGGTCTAAACGATGAAATTACCCTTTTTTTGGCAATGCTTAAAATGCCCTGCTTCTTCCAGCTGAGATAAGCTGTGTCCTGGTTTAGATACATTTTCAAAGCAAACACCACTTAGATAATTACTGCCACTTACAGTACAGGAGAATTTTACCTAACTCTCATTACACGAGGGATACCCAGTGTGTGTCAGTTAACCTCTATCCAGAGTACACCCACAAGGCCTATGAAGTGCTATCAATAATTCTGAAAACAGAGTGTAAGTGAGAATTAAGTGCTCAGCTGATTTAGGGCTGCCTGTCTGGCCAGAGATAAATAAAAACCACACTTGCACTGAAATCTGTATTTTCAGGGATGTACCAAAATCCAGCTCAGAATGGATACAGCAGTATTTCCTCTTTATTTGCTTGGGTTCTAATGAGGAGTATCCAAGCTGTGTGTAAAAAGCTGTCAATTTAAGTTCACTTAAATCCATTTTTTGTTGCAGGCTAAGATTTTTCAGGTATAATTAGACCTTGAAAATTAGTTCATTAACAACATCACAACCTGAGGATTTCAAATCATAACTACAATGGATGTCCTGAATTTTAAGTTGTCTGAAATTCAAATTGGCAGCTAGTGGTTTTTCATAGTCTTATTTATCTCACTCAACTTTATGTGAATTAGGTACCCAGGGCTTTTTCAGCATCACCCATTTTTTGGTGTCAGAGATTAAATTCATGTATATTTACTCAAATATTGTTCAAAATTGTTCTTATTTTCCCCCCAAAGTCTACACAAAGGTCTTGCTTCACAAGTTTACATTAATTTTGTAATTTAAAAATTTAATATATATAAGCATGTCAGCACCTAGAATTCATCCATTGCTGAAGAATACTTAATTGGAAAAACAGTCTGCTTCTTCACTCCCCCAGATCTCCTAAATATATTCATTTTTCAATATTTTAATTGCATGCATACACATTTTATATATGTATACATGTTTTGTTTTCTGGGTTCTAGCAAAATGACAGCATATTAAAAGAAATTTTGAACTGTACTACCCATTACCAGACTTCAAAATCTTGTTTTCCTTCTGTTTCTTTAAAATTTTTTTACAGATATCATTTAATTAGTTGAAAACAGTTAATAAGTTGGTGTCAATGAAGTATACATATGACTATTTCTCCAATGGATTTCAAAATTATTACACTTATATATTGGTAAGTGTTCAAGTGTGGCCTTGCAGGTTGTGTTTTATTGACTTGTTCACCATGGATTATTCATACTGCCCAACTTGTGCCATGGTTCCTTGTATTCGTACTGAGGTAACACAAAAAATATTTTTTTAATCAAGGTATTAATGCTTACAGCACTGCAAAGCCCCTTCCGGCAAGGTGATGGCAGGAGGGAAATTGAAACCTCTTCCACAAAGAATTGCAACCACAACTTCTCACTGGGATCTGGGGAGAGTAGGATAAAGATAAAATGGAAGAGGCCCTGTTCCTGGACAGCCAAAGTCAATAGTTATAAATTTTCTCCCTCAAAGCTGTTAACAAATTACAAGTGTGTTCAAGCCTTAGAAGAGGATGGACTGAGGAAATGGCTTACCTATATTTGTAAAGTACAGGTCTATTCTCTTTGAGAAAACCATTTAGTAGCTCATTTGAAAGGTTTTGACAATGTTTAGCTCAGTGCAAAAATGGAAGGGAGGCTGCTACCACATCATATCTCCACAGCAAAGTCACTGCTCAAATAGCCCTGTCCCTTAGCTTTAAATAATAATAATAATAATAATAATAATAAAATGAAAATAGTAATAGTATCTAATTAAATGCAATAATATATAGAGCTTCATGAAGCATCTAGAAACTTTGGAGGTTGCTTTATTTACGATTTGATTTTATTTTGAATTCTCTGAAACAAAAGGGCTTGTGGGCTTACAAACTCTTGGCTTCTTTCCTTTGAAGAAATTGCCAAGGCAGAGCAGAGCAGAAACCACATAGGTTCCACCAGTCTTGCATAGGTCCCATCATAAATTGGCCCTAATCCAATCACCAGAACGAAACCTGCCACTTTACCTATGAAAAAGAATTTTTTTCCGACTGTGTTTTACAATATTATGCGCATAATTTTAGAGGGCTGAGTTGTTGCTTATTGTACTTCAGCCTGATGTTTGTTCACATTATAAACACCTGATAAACCATCTTCTGTGATACTTGTGGACATCACTACTGTAATTAAGTACTTATATCTGCCAAAGCTGGGTAACAAGCTGGAACGGTAGCTGAACAAATTAGTGTTCTAGTGTGTTTATCCTGCTGCATTCAAATGACTGCAGGTTTTTATCCCTGACAGCACCAGCTGGGTTGGGAACCATAACAATTGTTTATATTGCAACTTAGAATTTCTAAGCTTCAATGTGCCTGATAAAATGATCACTCTTTTGGGAGGAGCAGGGAGGCTGCCTTCCCTCGGTGAGCTGACACAAACTCCTGTGCTACTGCAGGCTGTGCTGCCCTGGCATTTTGTATGGAAGCTGTATGGGATTAAAGATGTCAGGATAAGCACAGCCAACATGGAGGCAGGGAGAAGTTGTATCTTCTTCTTTACGGGTTGATTTTACCTTATGAATCAAGATGCTACAATGCAATGAATCTTTTCTGTTGAGCTGTCTGGACATTTAACGCTATCAGGCCTGCTCTCCACAATTTGTATTGTTATTACACCCAGGAAAAACTGTGAAAAGCTGACATTCCTTGTTCAATTACCTCTGACTCTGTGTGGGTTTATTCATTGTAGAGAGCTCCATGAAAAATGAGCCTCTCTTCTATGGAAATGTCAGTTTTCACTATGTACAATATATTCTCTACGAGCTGATCTATGTAGTCCTTTGAAGATGTTTGTTAGTTTGTTTTTTTCTTTTAAGAAAGAGTGTAATTCTAAGGGAAAAAAAATGAAAGTCTCTGTTGTGAGCACACTGATGCTAAGAAAGGCTGGCTGTGAAGTTGGCATCTGCTTCAGAACAAGGAGAAACAAAATGAAGGCTTGTATTTTTCATGCTCCAAGATTAAAGGACAGCAACTAGAGCCTTTTATACCATCAGAAGCAAAGCCTGGCCAGGGAGCAGAGGAAGTTATTGTTATAGAGACTTTGTTTTTTACCAGATGGGAAGCACCCCAGAAGACGCACTGAAGCTGCTCTCTGTCTCACCAAACCCCAATGTTTTTCTTTTGTGCCTTCCTTCTGGCCCTTGGCATGGTAACTGAGGAGTCATAACAGCAATAAACCCAGATGGCTGGCTTCATCAAGAGGAGGTACCTGTACTGTATTAGATATGGCTATAAAACTGCATCCTGAAGCCCAGGTAAATCTACTGAATTTAATAAGGCCATGAAAAAATAGTAACACAAATATGCCTTCAGGGTTAAGTCTTGAAGCCAGAGTAAGATATTAAATTTGAATATTTCCAAATGACTTCTTAGACAGACTCTTTTTGCACTCTATAGTATCTTTTTTTTTGCAAACAGAGAGGAAGAGTAAGTATTATCAGTCCAGCTTTATATGTTAGTTGTGGAAATTATAATGTATTTCTTTATGGTAATAATCCCTTTCTTTCAAATGAACAAATGTACGAACTGTATTTAAAATTTAATATTTATGTGCATTTTGGAGTTGAAATAGGAAAAGTTAAAATAAATCAGGGGCATAACAAACTAATTTTCTTGACTGACTAGACATTCAGGCTGCTGAGGCAAGAGACAGTCATACCTACTATCGCTGTAGCCATCTGTTACCCTGTGTCTCAGAGCAACAATGATTCCTGACTAATGCACTTCGTGCAAAAGCAGAGACTTTACAAGAAGTGACCTGTAATTATTTATGAGTAGTCTAATGAAGAAATTAGTCAGTCTATTAATGTGGCAAAAGCATCACTAACAGCACTGGTCAGATCAAAAGCAAAGACTTGGTGCATTTTTTTCTAATCCTTAAGACTTAGAACAGCATGGAATGTCCACGCTCTAGTGAACTTAACCTTCTACCATGATCTTGGGGGATACTTTCCAGACCTATGTTCATAGGCAGTGTTACATAAATAGCGATCTTTCTTTTTTGTGGACAGCACTGCTTTGAAGCATTTGATTTCCCAGTGCAAACTGATACACAGGCCCCTGCAGAGAGGCCAGTGCTGATGCAAAGATGGGCAGTAAAAAGCATCCCTTTCCTTCCTGCAGCACAAGCAGCAGTCATTGCCCATGTCTTAGGCATAGCCTTGGAATCGTTCCTTTTTGTACATCCAGTGAAACAGTGTACCAATGGACATACGGAGAAGGAAGGAAAGATAACAAGGATGTATCTGTATTGCTATCAGGCTTCATATTTTCTGCGTTTGAGTGTTCTTGTAGCCACAAGGATATTTGAGGAGATGGACAGCAAATGCAGGGTCAGCTACAGGGTGAGAGAGGAAAACAGGATAAGGTGAAAGGGAATGTGATGTAGTGATCATGCAGTAAATTCAATGACTGGTAAAAACTTCCTCAATCAAGCCAATGTCTGCAGCTGCTGTGATAATCTGTCACAGTACTTGTGGCATTACCCAATTAAATGTTCACAAATTATCAGTGTACCTGGTCGATGATAGTGCATTTTGCCTGTTCCTGAGACTTTTTGTATCAGGGTTTCTTACATTAATCCTCTTGCACTCCACCTGGGCCTTCCTAGCTGTGGTAGCCAAGAACTGCCCTACCTGTCCAACAGTGATTGTCAAAGTGCAGAAGCAAGAATTATGTCTGCACCAATGTGCACACCAACCTGCAATATTACATCAATGTATTGAATGTATGAAATAATCTTGCATCCTTACTATTACCTGTTAGAAGTCTCCTTAGAGATCCTATTTGAAGGGAGAATCAGGGTTACCCTACAGGAGATGCACTGAGCAGTAGGTGCAAAATGAGCCATCAGACACAATATTGTTTCTTGAGGGGCAAGAGCAGATAAGAAAAGAAGTATGGAAAATAAATTGGAAGGATGTAAGCTGGTTCCTTTCACAGGAGATCTTCAGTATGGTACAGACATTCAGAGTTGATGGTGCTTGGAGAGAGAGACTGGATCCCAACTGAAAGCATGGTACTATGAGAACAAATGCTAACAGAATTTTTACAATAATCCAAGTGTACTCAAAGTAACAAAATAATAATCTCATTTTTTCAATCCTTATTTGCCCACCAGCAATGTGCCATTAGGCAACAATTGGGCTTTTTCTAATTGCTGGATTTAAGGAGTATCTCATTTTCTTCACAACTTTGGCCAGCCTGCCAAAACTTCCAATTAATTCCAAATATAGCGTTCTCTGGTGTAGCATGAAAACTCAATAGTGGTTGGAGTGTATTAAGTTGCTGTACACAAGTCAACGTGTCCACAGACAGCAATATCTTTCCAATGCAATCAAGCTGGGTGAGAATTGAATCAGCAAACTGGAATCCAGGTGGTCTTTATCCTCTCATCTCTGACCCACTGAGCCATCATTTTTCCTACCAACTGTTCCTGGAAGTCAGGACTTTGATAAAGTTTTGCTGTAGCTGTCTAAAAGTGCTGCAAAGTGGTATGAAGCNAAAAAAAGAGAAAAAAAACCCAGCAAAAAGCAGCACAGTCAGTAAGAGTTAAGCAGGACTCTGCAGAAACAATACTGGCACACAGAATAGAACTGGTGACATTCGCCTCAAAGGATACTCTAGAGGGAAGGTCTCTGTTGCATCCATTTGAACACTGGCATAAGATTCTTCATACAAGATGAGCTAAAAAATGCTTATAAATTATTGGCTAAGATGAAAAATGAACTCCCCCAAACACCTCAGACTCTGGTGACAGACCATTCAGAGGATTTTGACAGGGATCACAAGTAATACATTATCATCCAGACATTCCAAGGCATGTATTTCTTTACAGCATTTAATGCATCTTTCAGCATTTGTCACAATTTTTTGCAACTATGGCCTTTTTTTAACTCCTTCTCCTACAATTCGTAAGTGAATCTTTGTTTTATCAGAGTATGAAAGTTAAAATGTTGCTTTTACTGTCAGATACAGAAAAAATTATATACAAAATAATGTTCTTCCAATTCACTCATATTCTTCCCACTGTATTATCTCAATTTTTGTGCTTTTATACTTCATGAAAATTTCAAAAAGGAAATCAACATATGCTGAAAACCTGTGTGGTTGCTTTAGTGAATTTCAGGAAACATACATTAAAGTCTTTCTGTCAAGAGATGGTCATTATGTTTAATTTCAAGTTGATCACAAGGGCACTAGTGTTGCAGAGGTGTTTTAAACCCTTTCCTGTAAAAACTAGAGGAGAACAGCTCTTCCACAACTAATGACCAAGCAAAAATATTTCCAACAATCATATAAAAAAACTCAGAGGATTAATTTTCTTTTAGACGTCATAAGCCCTGAAGGACTCACTGGCTAACTAGCTCATGGAAATAATTAATGCTAGAGGTTATGTGGCCTTTACATTAAAATGTCAAGAAAATAATTTCCTGGGAATCTCATTAGCACAAAGCAAAAGAGTACACAATGTAAACACTCACATTTTTCAGTCCAGACTTTCATTATGATTTTACTTATTTATTTAAATTCAATAGTTTTAATACATATAAAAATGTGTATTAATATTTGATTTTACAAGTGATTTTATTACCATACTTACAGACTATTTAATGTAAAAAAACCTAGATAATCCAAATGGCTGCTTATCTGCTAAATCTTGCTCACCCACTCCAAAGATGGGTAAGAAAACATGAGAGGCTCCGTATTATATATAGAAGAACTGTGCCAATTTATTTCAGCCTCACAAGGCTTTTGGAACTAGTTCCATAGCTCATGCACTTCTTTAAGGAAAAGACATAGACAGCTGCAACCATGCCAGGCATCCAGGTGCTTCACTGTGTGCAGTGTCCACTGTTATAAATGGCCATTTTTAGAGCTGTAAAGTCAAGAACTCCAAAGTTATGAAATACCAGAGTGAAGTCTGGAGTGCCAGTTTTATCTGAACCCTTTGTTTGGGTGTATTATGAGATCCTCTTTAATTACATGAGCACACACTGCTTTTCCAACAGAACGGCTGCCTTAGGGCACAATATGGATGTGGCTCACTTACTGAGAAACTAGTCAATATTTTGTGCTCGCCTTGTCTGAAGCGCTTTATTTACTACATCAAATCCAGCCCTGAAAACCGACATTGCTTTTCCCACAGTTATTTCTGTGATGCTTTTCAGAATAACATTGCAGAATCACAAAACTCAGACTCACCGAATATTCTGATTGCTCCATAAATATTAATTATATAATTTACACAATACATCTGAAAAATGAGTGGATAGTATTTACAGACACACATCTGAATTCAGGGGGAACCTCATAATTTGCAAGTGCTATCATTACAGCTCTGGTAAATCAGGGGAAGCAAGATTTGCAGGAGGAAATACTACTGTCCCAGGACCAGACATCTACTGATTTCCTCTTCCTGCTTGTTCCTCTAGAGTGAACATTATGATATCTCCTCCTGCCCTGTGTTTTTACCCAGCTGTGTCCAATTCCCTCCTACTGTCCTAAGTTCCTTTTTCCAGTTTAGTTTTCTTTCTCATCTTAAATGCTGCTTCTGTCTCTTGCTTCAGTTCATGGATTGCAAAGTCTTGTCCTTGTTCTTCCTCTGTATCTGGACTTTGAACCTCCCTTCCATCTTTGGCTATTTTAGGTGTCCTTCATATTTAGTTTCTCAACTAATCATTTTTTGGTGAGCATCATGTCTGCACTCAGCCTCACCAGCAGCCCCACCCCAGCTGCTACACTGCTCCTATGAGTGCAGCAGTTATGGAAATCAGTTGTTTTCTCACACAGATGCACCTAGTGAAGCGTACAATCAATGTTCATTGCTAAAAAAATCCCCAAAAACTGTTTAAGAACTAGATCTGCTGTAAGACTCAGGAAGAAACAGTCAGAATTTGAGTCTTCACATGTTCAGTTACAGGACAGACACAATCTACTAAATAGGCTTTAACTGTGCTGAAATCAAGCTGACAAAAGGAGTCTTCCCCAGGCTAAGGACCACCAGTGTAGGGAGTGTCTCTGTATGGCCCTGGCAAAGGATTCTGTATCCTGAGCAAACATCGAGGTTCCATCTTAAACAGAAAGGTCATTGAACTCATGGCGTAGCTGTTATCCCTAAAAGACTGAAGTTTTCTATGACATACTGAGACAAAGTGAGAGTAAAGAAAATCTGCTCAGGAGGAAAGTAGGCAGTGATTAGATTACAGGAAAGATTAAGTAGCTCTGAAAAATATTAAAGAAATACCAGAACTGAGTTCTAAATTATTTCTCTTCATTACAGCTGAAAAGTAAAACACTATTATGTTCTCTCAATCAGCTTATATTATACAGCGTGAAAATCAAGCTCATGTCGATTCTGTGCACAGCAGTTTTTAAACCTGCAGAAGAACTATAAATTGTTTCTCTCTCGGGACAATCCTTCCTAAATCTAAAAAAGCACAACCAAAAAATCCAGATCTCTCACACAAATAACCCTATAAAGCAAGGATGAAAATTTCCCATGATGAAAAACTCACATGACAGGGCTTTGCCCTGTTGGGGAATCATCCCTTCTTTTCCAACGCACTAAAAGCACTTTTTTGTTGGGGTTTGCATTCCATAATGATTTTTCTTCTATTTGTGCCAGGTCTTTTTTCTTTTTGTTTGTTTGTGGTTTGTTTTTTGGTTTGTTTTGGGGTTTTTTGTTTGTTTGTTTTGGTTTTTTGTTTATTTGTTGTTTTTGTTTGTTTGGTTGGTTGGTTTTGATTTTGTTTGTTTATAGTTTTTTTGTTTTTTCTGGCATAGATTCTCCCATGCTTAGAACATGAATTAATAACCCTAAACTTGAGTCAAACTTTTGGCATTAGTAGTGTTTCTGATGCTCTCTCACACTGGCAAAAATAACGAAGACAAAGTGTATTTCAAAAGTCGTTGATTCCACTGGCTATTTAGAGGTGTGATAACAAAAATCGTTCTCCTTTTGTATTTTTATGTACTAGGGTCCTGATGAAAATGATCCCTGTTCTGCAGGAAATTTTCATGGTCCTAAAATAGTTGTTAATTGTTGAAGTTAAAAGTGACAACTTTCCTCAGGCAGCCTCCAAATTAATAAAGGCACCTTGAACATAAGAAGAGACTCACAAATTACTGTCACACTCTCCTGGGTGCATAGATGTAATTATCAGTAAACACTCAGATTTTTTTTTTTTTAAACAAGAATAGCTCCAATAAGTCAAGTGTTTGGGGCATATATAATTTTATCTCCAGATGACCACTTTATGAGTACATATTTTTGTTATGAGCATCTCTCCAGTAATGTGTGGATGCAAGTACAAATACCTCACAAATACCTTTGTACAGAATTTGCTGGAATTCAAGAGGAAAGCAGTGGCTTGAGTACAACATTGAAAAAAAATGCCAATGTTAAGAAAATACTTGTTCATTGTGAGTTGTTATGCTTGTTTTACATGGTGTAACTCAATAATGAATCACTACAGAATACTGATCACATCAATTTACCATTTTCATATACACTCATCAAATTATATTTCAATTTGATCTAATTAAAATGTTTCACATTATTATGCCTTTCAAAAATAGTGTCAAGATGAAAACTACCAGTTATTAATGTCAAATCTAGTCTCCAGATCACAGTGCCATTTCCAAGCTTTTTCTGAACCATTTCAGAAGCATCAGGAATTTTTTTTTTACTTTGATCCACACAAAAATAATTCTTTAAACTCAAATGGGAAACTTGCTGTACTAACATTTTCAGGGTGTAATCCCCAGCAGCCTTCAGAGCAGTGCTAGTAATGATAGAAGCATCAAATATTAAATATGTGTTAGAGTCATAAAAGGATTGCATACACAGGGAAATCTACAGTTCCAGGTAATATCAGAAATTAAAGTAAAAGAAGATGGCAAGCTGGTGGATGACAGTAATGCCCTGGAAACTTTGCAAATAACTTGAGACTTAAAAATTTCTTCAGAACATACTATGATGGAAAATCAGAGATTAAAGCTCTATGGGCTTCTCACCCACAACTTCAGGCATTCCATGTATTTGAAACAAAACCATATTCTTGATATGAAAAATACTGTTTCTACATTCAATCTCCCTGAAATTCGTCTGTAGTCTGATGGGCTGAGACAGAGATACAGATAAAGACTGTGGGTAGTCAGTGTCTTCCCAAAAGACAAAAAATGAATTAATGATACTGCATTTATTCAGAAAAACTCACTATATAAATTGTGTTGTTAGAAAGGAATCCTCTTGCTCCTTTGGGAAAAGCTCATGATGGTCAGGACAACTAAGCCAAGGAGATTCACAGTAGAAGGAGAAAATGAAAAAAAAAAGCTGGGAAAAGAATAATTGTCATAATCCTGTCCAGCTGAGTGCAGTTTATTGTCAGAGAAGTGAAGTGAATCAAAAGTTTGTTCATTTACATATTCTAAAAAGAGGATTATGTATGTATTAGAAAAAGACATAAAATTGAAACAAGAAATGCAGGTTTGTTTTTTTTTTTCAGACTGGAAATAAATGGAGCCATTTCTACAATGAGGCCATATTCATTTCACTTCACAGTGTCTTTAATTGAAAAAAACAATAGCTCTCTACAGGCAGAGTTATCACTTATAGAGTTGCTGTGAGATGGAAGGGGGATTTTATGGTTTCCTACTGAGGTTCATATGAAGGAATGGGGCAAGCAGAATGGCCATAATAGCTTCTTACCATCCTATAAAAAGTGTGATCTGACTGTGAAAAGGTTTGAAAAAAATTTCACAGGGAGCACTTCTGAGTGTTGCCAATCTAAAGAAGTAACAGTGACAGATCATTGATGGCAACACACAATAAACTCCTTTCTGAGGTCTTGCAGCCCGAGAAGCAGAAAGTGATATACAGGAACACCAGAAATGAAAGGGAATTTATTTTCTAACCACTGTCATTTAAAAAACATACTTCTGCTTGCAGAACTTTAGCCAGCCTCACCCTTCCCATTGTATTTATCTTCCCACAAACAGGCTGCAAGATCATAAAACAATATGCGCGATTCCCTCCAGGAAGGCAGATCTGTCTGCCTTGAAACCAGACCACTGATTTCATAACGTGCAGCTTTTAAAGTGTAAAAGCAAGTAACATCTTTGGACAGCACTGTTGTGTGCTCCAGATTGCTCCTTGCCACCGTGGCCTCGCTGCATGTCTGTCCCCACGGAACGGCGGCCGCAGCCACTGCGCATCGCATGGCTCTCCTGGAGGCTCTCAGACATAAGCGAGCCTAATCAAGAGAAGTGTGAAATCACAACAAAGCCAGCTCTTCCCGTTTTGCAGATGGTGAGCTGCCAGGAGGGATCAGCCCAGACTTTAATTGCAAGGCTGATGAGAGAGGCAGGCAAGATGGGAAGGTACATGTTGTGGTGTGGGCAGATCATTACATAACAGCGAGGCTGTCACACACGTGGTGCTGAATGAATCAACACACGCTTAAAAAAATGGCACCATCAATGGTTTCCTCATTCCAGAAACAGGGATTAAGTACCCTGGCTGTTTGCAAACTTCTTTGGGTCTGATCAAGAATCTGGTAACATTATTATTATTATTGAAACTTAAAAGAATCTTCCTTTTCAAACTTGTCCCAGAGTTAGCCAGATGCACATATACACATAAATTCATATACATAGGTTCATGTGTTAATACTCACATGTTAGATGCTCCTGTATGTATCCTTATTTTTCCTTTAGTAATAGATTTTACCCTAAGGTGGAAAAATGTTCTCTGTTACTCCAAGAAAATTTCAAAGAAGAAATTACAACTTGTGGATCTGAGTACTTCTAATGATTCTCTTACTTTTCTACATGGGCCAATAGCAGCAAAGTTGCGCTTATGCCTCCCTGGAGTGAGGAGATATCACTGAGACTCTGTGTTTCTTTAATGATGAAAGAATTACAGAGATATGATACCAGCTGCCTGTCACTGGAACAGGCAGAAAGGAAGTCAATAAGCACCAGGACAGTTAAGCGAAGTTTAAAATCCATATTTGACTGAATACAATGTCCAAAAATGCCTGAACTATCTTGACTTTGATGTTGTGCTGTAAAAATCAGTTTCTCAAACTAAATGCCAGGAAATAAAAGTTTTCATAATCTAATGAAAAGATGCTAACATGGGAAACAAAATGTATAAGGAAGAGGTAGCAGGTACCAGGCATTGAGCTGTTTCCATGTGGGTTCTATTGCATGGGCTTTCTATTTCTATAACATAGAAGGAAGGAACTCATGCACAGCTATTTATAAGTGTCACTAATTTAAGTGATTGTTTTTGTATCCTAGCTTCAGAATTAAACACAAAAAAAGTCTATAAAATAAGTAACCTAGATTACGCAAATATTTTGTACCAAAACGCATTACTTGAAAAACAGCAGAGGGAGTGAAATATTCAAAATCTGTGCAACATAAAGGAGATTAATTCCAAAATTCCAAGAAGAATTTTTGTCTTCAAGAGGACAGACTTGAAACTTATAACAACTGAAAAATTACATATTTATTTAAGGATATTGACCTACTCATACGAGGTCTGGGAAATCTTAACTAATACCACTTTTAAAAATGTTATCTGATTTAATTGTTTATTTATTGTGTATTTTAATTTTTTTATTTTACTGTATATTTATTGTTTATGACAAGAAAAAGATCTTTTTATTTCCTGGGAAGGTTTGTTGAATTGCTGAATGAGAATTCAGCAACGAGCCCTTAAAAATTTTAGACATGAATTTCTCTGTAAGTGGTTTAAAAGTTCAACCTAAGTCCCATGTAACAGAATTAACTAAAAAGTAATAGAAATATCAGAATACATTTTTGTCTTTTTTGCTCTTTAGAAACTTGAATATAGGATGGGTCATCATCAACTCCATGCTTAAAGAGGCACCTGAGAGGTAAAAGTCCTGTTTTCTTTTATTTTTGTTTTTTTTGTCTAGTGTTCAATCTGTGCTTGAGGTAAACCATGAGCTCTCAGTGTCATACATTTATCACTGTCATAGACTGCAATATTTTTTGAATCTGAAACATACCTCAAAGTCTACTTAATATCAGAAAATAATATTCTCTTCCCTGGAACAAAAATACTCCTTTAGTATTTCAATAAAAAGAAGAATATTGTCTCTTCTGACAAAGACGTGGAATGCATTTCAAAATTCTCCTTGTATTAGACAATACCTGTAACACTAGAGGGTAGTATAAGGAGTTTTGTGGTAACTGAAAACTAGAGTCCATCTGGACTGTCCATTTGCAAGTTCTAACCACAATTCTACAATAGAAGAAAAGTAAAGACTAGAAAATAGCTATTCATAAGTTTTCATCTGTGTGCATTACCCAAACTTAATTTTATTTTTCTCCTGGAATGCACAGATGGACTAATGGATAATTAGCTGGCCAGATTTCATTAGGAAAATTCTTATACCTTAGTTTCTTTTCATGCTGGAAAAGGAGGAAAAAGATTTTTGCACTAGTATTTATGTCTCTCAGATATATTTTCTGGTTGTCTATTTGATTTGAAATACCGGCAACCATGGATTATTAACAAGGAAAAAAAAATACGGTCTGTCAACTTCTCAATGGAAAAACTAAAAGAAAAATATTTTAATTGCTTCTAAAACCAGGTGAAAGCATGAAGGTTTCATCTAAAAGTTTCTACTGCATGCAGATGCCCTGATAAAAGGCAATTGCTTTTCTTTTTGCAGCTAATACAGGCACAAAATTCAGGAGGACAGTGGGCCTTGCCAAGTGAGGTGATGCCATCCTTTGCACACTGCATGCTAAATCTCAAACAGAACCCACTCCCCATTAGGGATGCAAACACCAGTAATCAAGACATGTACATTTGTACCGGATTGCAGACTTAATGAACTGAGCTTGGTGTCTGCTGGATAAAGCAGTAGCAAGTAGGCAGGATCTACAAAGAAGTGGTCATGGAATACAGAATGAAGATTTCCCTGCTTCCTTGCTGTTAATTCCTGGGCAAAAGAAGTTGAAGTTATACAAAATAGCAATAGCAGTTGGGACATGTTTCTGAATACAGTTGAAATGAAAGCTAGAAAAGTAGCCACTCAAAGCGATTCAGTCCAATTTGTCCATAAATTTCCCCCTAAATTTAGGAATAAACCCTTATTAGATCAAGTAGACAAATAACCACATAATGAGAATGACAGCACTGAAAGAAAAAGCTGTCAGTCAGCAGTCTACATTGATCAGGACAGCTCAATCAGAGATTTAGCAGATGAGACTATGATTTGTTTCGTCCTCATTTTTCGCCCTCAATTCTTTTCCACAGTGTATCATTGAAAATAACTATGATTCATAATTAGCTTTTGATTACATTACCAGATAGGATAATTAAAATATCAGGATGCATCCCTCTATAAAGGGTTTTTCAAATCATGCTGCGACATTCTCTGGCTATTCAGAATTTTTTCTTTGCTTTCTCAGTATCAGTCAATGCTTGTTGATTGCCATAATTATGACCAGGAAGAAATCACCTGCTTTTTGGAATGAAAGTCAGAATTAACCTAAAGTACATATATTTCTGCAGGGTCTTATTTGGAAGATCCTAAGTTTAAACCCAGGATGAGTTATTTAGGGTGAATTTTTTCTCTGAGACAAAGGAAATATTGAGTTACCAGACAATTCACCTGCAAGCAGGTGAGCAACAAGCCATCCCACGCCGCCTGCACCTGAATAAGCAGGTGTGAATCACCTCTAACCTATTTAGAGTGATAGAAGAGTAACAACACAATTTTTGAGCAAAGCCTAGTGTATGTACTGCTAGAGCAAAGCATGCTGGAAAACATTCACTGCCACCCCCTGGTGCCATCTCCTCCCTTCTTTCCCCTCTCTTTAACTGATCACAGTCTTGCTCTAAAACCAGAAAGGAAGTGCAATGAAAGATAATTAAGCAAATTCTCAGCCAAGTATCACTATGAAAAGAACATTTTACTTGCAATAGGATTGAATGACCAAATTAAAAAATTTAAAATCAAAAATAATCCAGAGTATCTTACAGTCAAGAAAAACCTCGCTATCCTCTGCCATGGCTGCAGAATGCTTGACCTCCCTGAATATCACACTCCAATAGGCAATGCAACATTTTTAAAGAGACCTGACTGTCTAACTTTTTTTAAGTTCCTAGAGACACCACTTAAAATATAGGGAATCTAGAAAAGTAGTAATAAATATGGTGTGAAACAGGTTTCTGGTATTCCTATTACCAGCCTGCTTCACGGATTGAAATGACAACAAATGTGAGCGAAGTGATAAAAACCACACTTCTTCCTATCTCCATGCAGAGCACTGATAATATTCACATCTAGTTATTGTTCCAGGAATATATCTACAGTATCTATACCAGAGTACAAGAGCTGGGCTGCAGGGACAAATATCACTGAAAGATTAAAGCATTTAAAAGGGGAAAAGGTTTTATTTTGATTTTACTTGTTTGTTTGCTCTCATGCAAAACAGCTTCACAGAAAATGAGGACTCCCTTATCGCTGAACTATTTATTTCAGTTAACAATAAATAAGGCTTAGCATGTGCAAGTGTTAGGAGTCATTACTTGTATATATCAAGGGAATCCAGACTTCACAGGGTGGATCTACATACTTTATTTAGCATTACCATATATTAGGACCACTGAGAGTGACTAACCATGCAGTGCATACAATCTATTGCATACAATTAATTAATCTGAGAACATGTATATTTTCACAGAACTTAGGTACCAGCCCATTCAATTATTGCCGCTGATGTCATGTATGATATTGCATATTTACAACCATTATAAAAACAACCTAAAAACTACAATGGATAAGTATTTACAGTATTACAGTTACAGGTGCGACAAATCGCATTTAAAGGTAAAATAAAATAAAAAGCATAATTTCTCATTCAGAAAGTATTTAATCTCTAAGGCTCTTTCATTCAGCAAGTTCCATGTTACTGGAAACTTAGGTGAATTCAGGGGAATTCTTTTTTTTATTTTATATATATATATATATATATATATATATGTATATAATCCATGCATCTGTGATTTGGTTAGATGGCTCTTCACAACAATTCAGAACAGTCATTCAGATGAATTCACTCTTTCTTTGAGTATCACCTCCATGTATGACTAAAAGCACCTAACCTATAGATTAAATTAAATATTTCTCAGTTATACAAGCTATTCAGACATCTCCATCTGACCTCTTACATCACTGTAAAGACACTGACAGCAGTGGACCTGTATTTGAAAGGAACTGGGAAGAGAATGAGGACCAAAAAGACACTACTGGAAGAATAGTTTTTTTCCTCATAAGCATTCCTTTGAGTGCCTATATGATCATTTCACTTCCCTTCACATGCTTAATAATAAATAGCTCACAGAATCATAGAGATGTGTTGGGTGAACACTGCAAGTTATGAGGCAAATTTACTGCCTCATAAACTCACAGCCAAGTAAAGCTGTCATTTGCAAGAACAATTAAGCCATTATTCTGTTCCATGGAGAGTGTAGGATATTCCTGAAACCTGTAAATTCACAGAAAAGAGAAGCTGGCCATATGTTCAGAACAAATATTAACATTTTATTAATAGTGAATTTGCTTGCAAGCTTCAAGCCAGCATATATTTTCTTTGTTTATCAGGATTTACAATCTATCCACTGCCCCTTGCCATGTATACTGTTAAAAGGCAAAAGAAATACAAGAGTATCCTGTGATGTTTTGGTTTTATTTTCTGTGACTAAAGTACTTTACTTGAAGTCCTGCTAGTGAGATGTTGTGAAAAGAGAGAAAAGAAGATCAAAAAATAAGACTTTTATCTCTGAGCCATGAAAAGATCTGACATCTGGGGCTACTATAAAAATTGCTAGTGTGGCCTGAAGATCATCCAAATATAGATAGAGGACAATATTATAAAATTTTTCTGTTGTGTAGCATGTTTTTACTACTCAGTCATATAAAATCACAATAGGATCTTTAATCTTTAGGGAACCACAGGATAAAACTTCACAAAGTGCCTTCCTGAAACACTATAATAATTCTCAGATCTTTGTGGATACTGTAGGTGGAAGCAGTATGGGATTATCACCTCTTGATTGTGTAGTTTCCAAAGAATGAAACATCTACACAAGGTATATATGTGGTGTGTAGTGGCAGTGCAAGTGATAATTTCCCCGAGAACCTGAGTCCTACATGACCTTCACTTTTGACCACAAGATTCATCTGTGTTTCTCTTGCACACAAAACTAAACATGCAGTGCAGATATTTTGCTATATGTTAAGCTAAAATAATATGTGTGTAAAGATTAAATAATGAGGCTGAATTCAGCCATTGAATTGGAAAAAACCCATAATTTGTAATGTAAGCAATGCTGGTTGTGGCATTTCAACTTGGAAGAAGAACACAAGCCTAAACTCCTTTGTTGTCCTCACTGCCACAAAGCTGACCCACATTTCACATTTAATTAGAAGTGAGCTAACTGGACTTCCCTGTACAGACAGCCAGGTTGAAGCTGCAGAGACAGCTCATATCTGAGTGCTCTGCATTTAACCATAAATTCTTCATAAAATTTTCAACACAAGCTGAACTGTTTTGAGCCACTGGAGTGGTGAAGTTGAGGCCAAGCTCAGGCAGAACTCCTAAGGTCTGGGTGGATAAAGCCCTCCTTCCCTTTGGTGCCACTGCAGAGACATGTTGGGGTGATGTGGAGCTCCATGGTATCTGCAGGTTCTGGAAGCCAGTCTGCCCAGGATCCAGCTCTGCCAGCTCTGGGAAATGAACCAGAGGGAGAAACACTGGAAAATTTCAGTGAGAAAAAAGCTAGTGTAGCCCATCCTCTTGAGACCATAGCTTCTATCTGAGGAAGAATATTACAAACCCCTAGAACATACACAGCACAAACATAAAGCTAATGTGGAAAATTCCTATCTAAAATTCTGTGGACAATGCCACAAGATTCATGTTATAACCCAGATAAAAGGGTATGCTGTATGTTTTAAAATCTCATTACTGCCATGGGACTCATATAAATGTACTAAAAGCCAGAATAGGCTCCTTTAAATTATTGATTGCAGTTACCTAATAATAACTCGGTGAATAAGAAGAAAAATGGTAAAAATGTACTATTAAAAACATATTAAAACAATAAAACCTGTGAAGTGCACTGTACTTCACCAAACACTTTTCCATATAATTTAAACCTTTGTACAAGTATCTTTAAGTAAAATTATACTTTTTGGCCCAATTTAGTATTTATGATATTAATTTCCAGACAGTGTGCATACTTTGCTGAATGCTCAGTTCTGAGCACCACAGTGACTCTCACAGTGGAAGCAAAGAGGTCCCAGATGTTAGATTTAGCCATTGTTGACATTTCTGAGTTTTGAGAGCAAAAAAGCTCTTAGGCGTGTAAATGAGCTGAGCCACTGGAAACTCTCATTCCATGGAGACAAGTCATGGCAGCAACGGGATGCCACAGCTCTTTTTGATCCCAGTGGACACAGATTGTACAAAGTGTGTCGATATCTTGACTGACTGTGGGCTAAAAGGTTGTGTGCAACTGTACAGTAATAAATGACTTAACCTGGCCTCAGGGTATGGAGCAAATTCCTAAGAGAAAGACATGCAAACCCTACTACATTTTTGTGCACTCATGAACACTTTTTTTTCCAATGTACCATTATAAGGCCATAACTCACAGGTCTGTTATAAATTTGAAGTATTTTAGGGCTTTTCAGATCATACTGAAACTTTGCTATGAAACATCGCTAGAACTTTCTGCAAACAAACAAACAAAAAAAAGGAGAAAATGGCTTTTAGTACAACCCCTAAACTATGGTGGTGTAATCCACAGCTGTGAAGATTACTGGCTGGCTGTTAAAATATTTTCTGAGAATTTCATTTCTGTGCAGCTCACTAAATTCCCACTAATTAACATGCAGTTAAAAAGTGAGCAAATTGTTAATGTTATTACACTCTGAGCTTTGCTCTGAAAAAAATGACACCATATATCTTTCTAAGCAGTTAAAATTTCTCTAACTGGAAAGAAAACCTTTAAACTTATCTAACAAATATTCTCCACCACTAAGATGCTCTCTCTTTGAATATAAAGTTTTTTATTTTCTCATCTTTTATTAGAATTGCTCTTTAATATTTCATGGTTATTCTAAATGCTCTATTCAAATAAGGTAACTGCCTTTCTTAGACGTATGTCCTTAGTGTTTTTTAAATTTCAAATTCTGTAGAAAATGAAGAATTTTTAGAAAGCTATTTCTGAGAAGAGCAGAGGAAGACCCAGAACATTCTGCTCGCCTTGTCTCAAGTTATGGGAGTGGCATCTGCACCCCAGGGATACCCAGGATGTGGACTGTATAAAAATGGTACCTCCAAAGTAATAACTTTGGGACCCCCAACTCCAAAGATCAGGGTGAAGAAGGACAAGTAGGATGCTGCAGGAATCCAGGTGTGGTGATATCTTCCTACTTAAGCTCTCAATAGCATGGGCATAAGAACGGTTTGCTTCCAGTGAAAAGAAATTCCTCAGAAACCAAGGAAATTCTCATGGCCAGTCAAGAGATAGAAGAATGTAAATAATTTAGGAAGAAGAATGTGATGAAAGGGGGAAAATTATAAACTGAAATTTAAAAAACACAAAGAAATTGGTGTCCAGATTTAGAATGAGTTTCTAAAAAATCTGGCCTCAGAAGAGGAGAACTGAAAACTACTAATTCACTGTAAGATAAAAGTTATTAATTTTTAAAGATATAAATTTCATATTTTAAACCCAAGTGAATAAAAAAGTGAGGCGGTTTTCATACTCAAAGCTTTCAGTGGCAAATTTTTGGAGTGATATGTATTCCATAGGTAGATCTATGATCACATGCTGATTTTCTTGTAGGAGAAAATGTCTCTTTAGAATTCTTTCTTATCCTTATAACTGTGTTGCTCAGTCTTTTCAGCTATGCTGGCTAAACTCATTAACACATAATTAAAGAAAGATGATTAAAAGTACCACTGTAACATTAGACTGCAATATCTTATCATGCCAATCCAAAAAGACATTGTTTGACAGAGTATTCTTAATTTATTCAAAGTGCGCCTTAAACTGACCAATTTTGCAGTCCTTGGTTTGGAATACATATGTGTAATGATACATTGTGTGTAGTATGCACAAGGCATCATTTTATAGTTATTATATTTTATAGTTCTTTTACTTATATACATAAATCAGAGGAGGATCCTTCAATACATGACTACCACAAAGCTAGCAATGCCTGTATTTACCCCATAGCACCTGTCAGGAATGTATCTTACCAGTATTGTCTGTAGTGGAATTTTATTTCTCAGACTTTTGTTTTTTTCCTGTATTAAATTTATTGGTTGTGTGAATGTTACATATCTCTGGGAACTTCTCTATCTCATGCAAGTTAATGATTCCAACAATGAATATAGATTATGATATATGACAGATCTGGATGGCTGAGTGAATGAACCATGAAGCAAATACAAATCGAAATCAAGATTTCTTTTACATTCAAGGCGACCACAGTATTGGGAGGAAAAGGACATAAACTACTTGGATGATGTATTTTACATGTGGAAAGCAAAGCCAGTAAATTTCTGAAGTCACATACACAGTGTTTGGGGAACACATAACTACTCTGGATTGTTTGGCAATCTTTAACCAAGATATGGCATAAATCTTTGGGAGGGTGGGGAGAGGGAAATGTTTAATTATTTGGCTGGTGGTTTTTTTTTTGTTGTTGTTGTTGTTTTGGGGTTTTTTTTTTTTTTTTTTTTTTTTTTTTTTTTTTTTTTTTNTTTTTTTAATTAATGATGCCACCAAACCAAAGGATGATTTAGATGCTGAAATGTTTGGTTAGAACACTGGGTTACAGCTTCTATTAAAACACAAAAAATAGTGTGAGTAATTAGTACAAAGCCTCAAACATACACCCACAGCTGATGTCTAAACACACCAAGGCTAGAAAATTTAGCAAAGACATAGACTATAAGTAACCATTAGGCCACCTGTCCTTTGTGACAATGTTCAGGACTCATCAGTCTACAACAAAGAAAATGTCTCTTGGCTGTGCTTTGTCCATCTGAAAGGTGAATAGCCAGCTGTGTCACAGGCACTGAATTATGCAGCTTGGAATTGTGCTGCCTCTCTGCCTTTCCTGTGTTTCCCTTCTTCCTAGAGCTGGGGCCAGATAGTCAATGAATTAAACTGCAAAACACACTAATCCCTGACCCTGAGGTTAGAGCTATCATAAGCACTGACTGGAAATGGCTGCAAATAGTTCTTGTCATGCCCTCTCTTTCCATTGGAAATCGGGTAATGACACAGGCAGTGAGTTGGAGCCCTCACAAAGGTCACGGATTTGCACCAGCCAAATCAATTTCTTATATCAGTATTGTGGAAGCTGTGGAGGAGTTTTTTTTCCTGAGACTTTGTTGGCTTCAACATATTCTGTACAAGTTTTGGGGTTTTTTTCTTCTCTAGGAAAGCAAACAAATTAAAGGATATTAGACTGCAATTTGTGCCATTGGAAAACTGTAACTCCAAGGCCCCTTCTTGAGCCATCCACTGCCCAATGTATAAAATCAAATGCCAATTCAAACCCTGAGTGAAAACAGAAGTTACTGCTTGAGTTCTATAAGAACAGAGATGAAGCTCACAATGACAAAAAGCAATTAACAGCATAAGAATGTAATTTCTATGGGAAAGAGCAAATTTCAGGCAAGTGAATATCCTCACTCAGCATCAGAAGGTCATTAATTTTTGTCTAGGCCACCACAACCTTTCCAAATATGCAAATGGGCAGCCCTTTCAGCTGGAGGGACAACATTCTTCCGTTTGCAAATGTCTGAAATTTGCAGGAGAGCCAAGAGTTTGATTCATGTGGGTCCTAGTTAGCTTTAATCTGTCTCTGGTTTGCACTATTTAAATACATGAATGAATAGAGTTCGTGACTTGAATCCACTGTCAGTTAAATAGAAATATAGCTATAGATGCAGCAAAGAGAGAAACACATGGGATGAAAATATGTATGTTTTACCACCACAACAAAACCAAATTACATACTTGTTAGGGTCAACAGAAATTATCTTTCTCTCAGGAATTCAGCTTTTCCATATAGAAATTACCTATGTCAACAGAGATTTTTGAAAACTCGTGGAAAACACATCTTGTTGCCATTTTTACACACAGATTACAGTGACAAATTTAAAACCATTCAATGATAAAGACTTGACTGCTTTCTTTCAAAAGCTTTTGTTGGTGTTTTCCCTCTCCTGTTTTCCAGGTTGCTTTTCCAACTGCAAGGCTCCAGGAAAGGACAGCTTATATTAAGGATCACACTTAAAAACACTTGCTCACTTATCTTTCATTGAAGTTTTAATGGGATTCAAGCATGTATTAAAGTGCTTTTCTGAACTACAGCCAAAATTTGAAAGTAAAGTGTGAAGTACCTGTTTTTCAGCAGCTGCATGTGTTCAAGCCTTAGTTTCACAGTCATATTATCTTAATTTCCTGAGGAAAGCTGTACTTCAATACTCCTCTGGAGACTGAGCATCTGGATGGGCAGAATTTCCGAGTAGGTTTTTAAAGAATTTTAGACACTTAAGAACAAAAACTAGCAGCCAGTGATGTTTCCACTCACAATGAAGTAAGAACTGAGAGACTTACTTGCATCTTGAAGTGACTGAATACTTTGGAAAATCTACCCAGTGAACTTAGGACAAAACTTTAAATTATAATATAATCAAAAAGAACAATGAAGGTTGTTGTCATCAAAATTGCATAGGAGTAATTTCTTTTTGGGGGGAATTTTCTCAGCTGTTTTTTCTCCAAGCTCTCAAGGCAGTTTTGCAGAGATTGCCCCTTCTGGATCCCAGACAAGTCTTTTTCCTATTCTATGATTTCTTGACCCTATGACAGATTCTATGATTCCCATAATGCTACCATCATTAAGCAGAGAAAGTACTATAGTGATTTTTATAGAAATCAGTTAAAATTTGCTTTATTAAAATTCCCAGTAAATACCTTCCTGAGTATGTTTGGAGTAGGATTTATCTCCATATTAACTTCCACAGCAGGGTTGGAAAACTCCAGTTGGAAGAAAATGGCCATGCTCAAAAAATATCAGAATTTAATTTAATTTTAGGACAGGATTCATCTCTTTCTCTGAATACTCTAGTAATATCTTCCCTAATTATGGATCCAGTCATTGCAATTACTGATGTCCTGGGCTTAATGCATCTTACCCGGAAACACATCTGAAATAAGGTAGATCATCTTCGACACCACGTTGCCCATGGATATTACTTTGGTTCAAACATGCACATTTTTCTTCAGAAGGACTAGCAGGGCTTTTTTTACTGTTTAAGGCTGCTACTTCTATATTAGTCGTGAGGATACACATTTTACTCAGGAAGTTAGGTGTACTTCTTGTAAGACTTTCAGTTTCTTTAATGAAGTTTATTGCCTAAACCAACAGACCTTGCTTTGCATATGTTCTTTGACTGCCGTGCCTGGGGGCAATGTTATCAATGTTTCTCTCTCACTTTATTGTAAAGGGAATTTAAGGTTAAAGAAATTTAATAAAAGGAATTTAAGATTAATTGAAGATGATTATGGATGTTTAAAGATAAAATGAGATGTTCATCTTTGGTCTCCCCACAAAATACCGTGAAACGACAGCAGAAATTATGATATAAAACACATTTCTGTGTACAAGTGCCATGATCCTGCTCCTTCACCTTCTGTGACTTTATGCTATCTCCCAATGAACACTTGTGTCACTTTGCCAAAACGCACTTAAACAAGACTTCTACTAAAGTAGCTTCTTCCTTTTCCACTTTCACAGTTGTAATTCTGAGTTTGATTCTCAGCCATTCTGTCACTGGGTGACAGAAACAGTTCAAGACAGAAGTTTCAGGAAAACATGTTTTTTCCATTTCCCACATTATCAGCACCGTGCAAAAATAGCAAACACATTTTACATGAACATTTAAAGATGCATTTATTTAAGAGAAATATACTAATATAAAACCCTTTGCGACTTTCCAAAACATTTATTCTCTCATCTTGAAGAAAATGGAAGATCTCCATGAGACCACTATACTCTCAGCACACATTTTATCTGCTAGTCTACGCTCAATTTGCTTTAAACCATCAGAGGAAATGAGTATATCAGAATTTTGAATTAACTATTTAAAGAGCAATATGAGAGACAGCACCTCAGATGATCATGTACCTGGAAGGAGATTTAACTAATGCAACACCCTGAGTAATCAGCTCCTGAACCAAGGCACCCTGATAATCAACTCCACTTCCCCTGCGATGTTATTTTCCACCAGTGAAGCTCCCACACCACCTCACATATGCTAATAAATTTGTCAGTCTTGATTGAAGGAGAGTTCATGTGTTATCAGTGCTTTCTGAAGAGTGCAGCTGGTCTTTCTGCCCTTGTGTGGGCCTAAACCAAGCCTGCTCTTGCTATTTCTCATAAATATTTATGTAGCAATGTAAGTTTACAGGGAGCATTGCAAATGGACCAAGGAGTTGCTTTGTTACCAAAAATAATCCAAAAAAACCACAAAAAAACCCACAAAAGCAAAAACCAAACTAAACCAAACCAAACCAAAAAGTGTTTTTATTTATTAAAAACAATTATTAAACAATTACAAGAAACAGGAGAATATGCAAACAGCTCAACTTTTAATGAACAACTGGTAATGAAAATATTCATAAACTTACAAAAGAACGGAAATTTTACTTGTTTAGGGATACATGCTTTCTGCTTAGACCTCTAACTTGCCTGGTTTGACATCAAGCTGTGCATATACATGGAGACAGCATCCTTCTCTCACCAAAGTGTGCTCTGAAAATCAGTGAGCAAGACTGGAGTCAGCACTCCTCAGAACTCTGAGGGGACCTGGCTTTGTAATACTATCTGTAATCACAGAACAGTAACAAAAGTTCTGATACAGTGCAGACATATATTCCTTTTTTCTTATGTTTTTCCTAACAGAAGATGCTCACAGAAATTCTGCACGTCTTGAAACTGAAAACTTTCCTTGCAGAAAGCAACATCAAGTTATTCAGAAACACAGAAACGATGGTAGTGAAACTCTGAAGCAGTTGCTTGTAAAAGTGTTAATAGCATGGTTTACTTAGTGAGAATAATTAGGAATTTGTTCAGAACTATCAACATGGTTTTCAAAGGAGTTCTTGTTGTTGAAGAAAACTGGACAGGTTTTCGGTTTTCTTCCTGCTCCTCAGGAATTCATCTTATAGAAAGCCACTTGTCTGAATTATTCAGGTTTCTACCTTTAAAACAAGTCAACAAGAGAAGCAAAAGATAGAAACATAGAGTTCCTTTGTAATCAGTTGGTGGTTTTCACATTTTTCCAGCCCTTTTCAAAAACTCTAACTGTAATTCCAGGTAAAATTCATATTTGTAGAAATGAATGGAGACAATGGATGTTTCTGATACCAAGTGCTCTTACTCAGAAATATCACACTTTCTGGACAGCAAGCATATGACACATTTCTTTTTCTTCTTTGGGCCTCAACTCCGTTCTCCAGCTAAACAATGTTAAGACTGGACTAGGAAGTGAGTCCAAACTGCTGTTTGCAACATAAAGGGATCAGGAATAAACATAACCAGACTCCTTCCCACCCCCAGACGTAACATTACTGATGAATGCATGCATGAATATGCAGGAAAAGGGTGCCCTGCTGCTACCAGCTCCCAAGGTTGATTTATCCCATGTGTAAAGGAAGAGGCAGGAAAAGAATTATGAATATCAAAAATGCAGTTGTTACCTTTGATCTTCTTTGGGAAACTCTCATTTCTCATTGTCTCCAGTAATTGCAGTAAACAGATTTTTTTCCCCCGCGTAAACAGTTTGTGTTCTCATTTTCATTTCCATGAATGGAACAATAGTAACAAAAAACCTAAGTCTCTAAAAATTATCTGGTAAAGTTCTGCATCAAGACCAGGGAGCTTGTTATCCCACCATCTGTTTGTGAGCTTCTGCAGAAGGCTGACTCTGTAAAGAGCAATTTTATCCCCAGTGCCAGTGACAGCCAGGACACTGTTTTCATTAGACTGAGGCTGACTAAAGCCTTAGAATGCTCCTTCTATTTCCTCAGAAGAAATTTAGTAGATTATACCTTTCTTTTTTTATCCTTTAATAATTTTTGTGCACGTCCCCAAGAGTCTTACGACCATTTTTCTCCAAAGGAATTTAGATTTCTCTGAAATTTTTGTCCCTGGAGGTGTGCTGATATGATGTAAAAAGCAAAGGTGGAAAAGCAGATGACACCTGAATAACTCCAGTGCTGGAGAGCAGCCATGGCCTGCCTGCCCTGGGACTGCTGGTGCTGCCTTGCAATTTCTGTGGTGAGTGTGCAGAATTTAATCTTTCCCAAACACAATTTATTAAGATTATAAACCATTTATCTGTTTCATGTATTAGAAATACTTAGGCAATATGCAAAATGAGAATTTAAATAAATAAATTTTAAAAAAAGAACAAACCCGAAACAAGAAAGAAATTTTTGTGTGGTTCAAGGGATTTTAATATTGATTAACCCAGATTATGCATAATTTGAAAGGAAACAAAAACTAGGGAAAAAAGCTACCTCATATTTCAAAAGTATCCATAAGTATCCAGGGAGCTGGAGGTGGTAAAAATTCATTTATGAGGGCAAAATGTAATTATATAAATAAATGTGAAAGGGTTTTGTGTTTATTTGTGGTACACTGGATTTCGCATCAAATTAAAGATTTATACAGCAAATCATGCAGCAGCAGTAAAATCATTATGCAAATGTCATTTCTGTCTTCATGGCAAGGGTTTCTTTAAATATGCATGCTCATTTGAGTGTTCATTTGAGCAGAACATATACTTACCTATAGAGTTGTTCTGCTTTATTTCCCAGATGCTCCTCTGATTGTTGTTAGGTGGCTTGTTTGGTTTCCTAGGGAAAGAAGGCACCTAAGACTAGAAGCCAACATGTGAATTCTTCAGAACTCCTTGACAAGACTGAGCAATGATGTTTTTTTAAATACAAATAATGTACACAAATTGCCAGGGCCCTGAGGACACTGCCAACCCTTACAAGTCCCAGGGCTCCCTAACACTAATGAAACGGAAGTATTATCTCTTTGGTAGAGCCATATATTTAAATGTCTTCTTAGGTTTTACAAATAAAATAAGATATGCATGTTCTTAATTTTTCCTTTGAAGTAGCTGTGGGCTTCTCTGTTGCACTCCAGGAATTTATGGGGGGGAAAGAATTGTATCCTACAAAGAAATAACTTTGGTTAAAAAGATTAAATAAAGGCTTTTTTTCTTGTAAGTTGATTGCTTTCTGGTCTGCAGTGTTCATATGTAAAGCCTCTAAAAATGATAATGTACTGAAAGTTTCATCTCTTAATGTAGATAACATAGCAAGTTAAGAGTCCACAGTTAAAATTATAGCAAAAATAACCAGAAATCCATCAAAGCCAGTAGAGCTCATTCACATGCTCTCTAAGGCAAAGTAGAAAAATCTTCCAATATTAGAAATACCTATTTTTTTTTTTTTGTCAGAAACACTTTTACACTCCTTCTCTAATTATTTTTTTTTTTAATTTCTGTGTAGTGGTGAACAAAAACATTCATCTCCACCGGTCTATTTGGCAAGAAGAATTGAACTGAAGCTCATATCCTTTGTTAGGAATGATCAGGATGGAAATATACCAATGCACAGAAGCCTTCCCAACAGCTTTTGTGTCAAGTGCTCTGTGTTTGTACCTCACACTGTCCATGGTGTGTGACAGGCTGGCTCTGGAGACAGCTTGGCCAAGCTACCACCATGGCAAAGGCACACAAGGGCTGCTCTCAGCCTCTCCTGAATAAGCTTATCTTTCTTCATTATCTGGACAGAGAGCCCAGGCTCTCCAGTTAAGCAGAGAATTCTGTGTTTAAAATAAATCAGTGCTAAAATTCCCGACTGCATTTTTGTCTGAAAATAAATACCCAGCATTTTTCTTAGGTAAAATTAATCTTTATGCCTAGGCATAACACTTTGCCTTTACAATGTGTATCTTTCACCTCCTCCCTATTTCACAGTCTTAAATAAGGTTTAAATATTGCATAACTCTCCTGTTTAACTCTCTGAATGATGAAGAATTTCATGTTACATGAAAATCCTGATAAAAATATGCCCCGAAAAATACCAAGAGTATGAAAGAATATAAAAAGAAAGACAGCATTTCATATTTCACAGAAACTCCCAAGTGTTCAGTATTTGTTTTCATTTTGCACTGAAATAAAATGGAATGCTTTTAATACTTTCATAAAGCATGTCTGTGTTAAAATGTCATAGTCACAATAAAAACATCAGGTTTTAAAGTTCCCTCTCTGTTGAGTCACAGATAATCATATACTTTACCATCAAACAAGCCATTTTCACCTAAAAACTTTCTAGAATGAATAGATCTCTACATTACTTTAAATTCAAAAAATTAGTATACTTCCAGTGCATTTTATTAGAAAATTTTCATTCTACTTCACATAGAAATATTAGTGAAGTACATCATCAAATGATGTTCGAACAAATGTTAGAGAACATTTATTTTCATTATTCTCTTATCTCTGCTAGAGAGATATATTGATTACCACTAGTTCAATGTCAAGGTCCTAAAAATAGAAAGTGTTATTTAATAAAAAGTAGAAGGGACATTGTTCCTATCCTGGATTACATCACAACACTCAGTGGCAAAACAGGTGGGTGAAAGGGGCAGGACAAGAGAAGAATCCAAGAGTAGTATCAGTTCTCATGGCTTTCTAAGTTTACATGGCCTGGAAGGCTAGAAAGATATGATATAGACTGGATGAAAATTAATGTTTCAAAATGCAGAAAGTCGCTGCAGGCTGTTCCATTATAAGGTGTGGCTTGACCCCAACTGCTGAATTTAGCTTCCCATCCATCACAGACTAATTATGTTTCCAGACCCAAAAAAAGGGTAATAATTCAATGTGATATGCAAGGAAGTGACCATGTAACTGCCATTAACCTATGCATCATGCTAAGTAATTGTCCTAAAGTCCTACTACTAATTCTGGCTTTTAAGTTTTTCTCACCTATTTCAACAAAACATGCCAATGGAGAATATTTTACTCTCCTACAAATGGGCATTTGTGCTCACTCCACAACCATCACATAATGTGAGGTTTAGTTTGTAACCCAGCACTTAAGCAAATCAGATAAATGGGGAAAAATATCAGTATTTAAAAAAGAGAAATTCCTTGACACATTCCTTGACACTTACATTCCATGGGGACCCTGTGTTGTATAATCTAAGCCGTAAAGAAATTTTTGTTAGACTGATTTACCTTGTTACTGGTGCTGTACTATTAAATTGCTATATGCCTTAGTGATGGCAAGATATTGGGAATAATTTTGTGAGGAAAATGAAAGGGTACATAATAAATGTATGCTGAAAAATTGTCCAAGAGAACCTGTCATGTGTTCACTGACTATTGTAAAGCAATAGAAATGCCCCTGAAACAGCTTCGGGACCTTTGGTTCACACTCTTGAAGATGCTGTCAGTACATCCTGTCCTAACAGAGGTTCAATATCTAAACTCCAGTAAAACTTATTTATGTTAACTATTCAACTTGCAGCATGAATTATATGAGATCACAGTAAAGAGACCATGGAAAAAAGTCGTGACTCTCTTGGGAGGGACAATGAGACGCTCCAACCACAGCCTTGGCAGGCGTGCACAGGCCTTGCACTGCCTAGGATCATAACTTCAGGTCCTATGATTAAGGACTCTGCTTTTAAAGAAAACCCCTGTTATTTTTCTATGCTCCTAAAAAACCCAAATTATTTTCTATTCACTGGCTTCCTGGCAGCAACTAAGAGAGTTGGCAGGGATTTCCCTGTGAGTGCACATAGGACCAAGGCATAATCCTGTCTTTGACAATGTACTAATGAGTGATAAATTCTTTCAGATGCAAAGAAGGGAGAATGGATGTACTAATAATCTTTAAGCTCTGTTACTGCAAACAGTAGCTGCCTGTTCCTAATTATGTAAGTAAAAAACATGCCACATCAGAAGTCTTTTCCCCAAATCCCTAAATCAGTTGTCTGCTGTGAGCTGAGCAGGATGAATACTACAGGCAATATTTGGAACTATGAATGCATCCTTTTGAAACATCATTCCTGAATAAGTCTTATTGATGTTCACACCTATCACCTGTTGAACAGTAACACCAAATATTTTTGTGAAAATATTAATGTGATCAGATTGAGAGACAAAAATCCCATGGGCTTGAAAAAAAAAAAGGCAATGAGGATGCAGACACCTGTTTGGACAAGTAAAATAACAAATATAAGATGTTCAAATCCACACCTGCTTGTGGATACTTTATAAATTTAAGTAGGCTACACTTGGTTACTGAGCAGGTCACTGAAGGTCTGTGTAAGGGCTGCACTACAGCCACACAAGGAGGAGAAAGCACAGAGAACAATGTCATACATCACTTTGTGGACAATCTGCTGCTGATTAAAAGCTGTTGGAACACTTATCAAGGAAAAAAAAATCCCCAGCAAGGTTCATTAACTCACACATAGTGCTATGCAAACAGCTGGCACACAGCTGGCTAACTTTGGCATGGGCAGAACAGATGTACCCCCAGCTACAAAGTGGTGCAGCAACATAACTACACTGGAATGAAAGGAAACTCGTGGAAGGAAGGAGAAGACTCACTCTCACATCTAGTTTTGTATGGAAAACTTCTTTCTGAGCTCCCTAGTGGAAGAAAATTAAGGTTCTTTTAATTTGGCAGGCTACCTCTCACAATGGTCAGGTTGAGATGCATCAAAGGAAGCAGAAGGATTGCATACTACAACTATGACACCCCAATAAAATTCCTAAGGATATAATGCTGGATGTCGAAATTACCAATCCTCAAAAATATGTTGGCAATTATCATAATGAAAATTTCAGAAAGTCAAGTCTTTGTGGGATTTTTCTTAGTCTTTGACATCAGTAGCAACCTGTACAAATGTGTTTCATAGTTCAGCAATATTCTGAGTGAAAGAGAGTTTTCCAACACAGATTTGAATCAGCTTCTTTTTGGTTTCACAGAGTACCTTTCTCATTATATGTGAGAAGAAACACTAACTTCTGATCTATTATCTTTTTGAATATTCTGCAGGTTTGAGGCTTATTGACAGAGATGTTTTGTTGTTCATATGTTGAAGTACTCGTTCACATGACCCTTCTTCATAAAGGAAGCCTCTTCTCAGTTTTAATAAGAAATCTTGTGCTGTCCCAGTACTGTCACTGATCTTCCTCTCCTAGTCCTTAACCTGTCCTGAAATGAGACAAATACTTCAGCAAACGTCTTAGATGAGGTCATAGAGCATCATAATATTGGCATTATGTCATTTCCCAGTATTTCACTCCATTAAATCCTCTGTCCAGCCCCTCAAAAACTGGTGGATTTTCTGAATAGTGGGTTGAGAATATACCTTCAGATTTGTGTCAATTGTCATTTAATTAAGCCTTCAAAAGTAAAGGAGGAAAATGCTGATACAGCTTCATGACACACTCAGTTGATGTGCTTAATGCGGTTATACATTGTGTCTATATCTGAATTTTGAAATGTTTTAACAGTATATTTGTGTATAAGAATGAAAAGTTCTGATGTTACTCAGAAGTATCTATTCCATCTGCATGGACATTTATGGACTGAGAGAAATGTTCAGCACAGCATATTGCATAAAAGTTACCGTATAAAATAACTCATTACAAGTGTAGATTTCTTAAAATAAACATGAATGAAACAAAAATAAAACTAGAAAAGAACAGGAGGAGGAAAGTCAGGGAACAAAAAAAGGCATTCTCAATAACAAGTGAACATTTTTAGTGATTAACAGGAAAGGAAAACTAAGCTGCCTTGAAGGATTATTACTCATATAATAAGACAAAGGGCAATTAAAAGAGATTTCAAAACAAGACTTTTCAAAATCTAACAGGGAACTGCAAAATTTTCAGTCTTGTTTGATTCAACCATATGACAAAAAAATTGATAACTCCACGGTTTTTATTCCTTATATCAGTGATTAACTCTTTGTGGAGACTGGTCCAACACTTTGTCCAACAACAAATCAGTCATAAACAAAAAAAAAAAAAAAAAAAAAAAAAAAAAAAAAAAAAAAAAACCAACCATAAACAGGTGGGATTTTACATTTCCATCCATCATTCTGCACCATGTCACAGTGAAGTCCATTCCTGAGGGGTTTGGCTCATGTTCTTCCCAGGCCTTTTTCATCCTTGTGTTCCGTTCTAAAAGGCAGTCTCATGTGGTCTGAACAGGTGCTCTATGATTCTCCATCTCTGATAAGAGAGATCTGCTTCCAAATCTGAAGTGTTGAAGAGCCTGGCAGCCCAGTTCTGGGAGTGGCATTTCTTTTTATGCCTCCCAGTATTAGGATGCCAAAAATTTTATGCCCGATCGGAGTCATTCACTCTGTAAAAGAACCATTACCCTGGCTTCTCAATACTTTTCATAAAATTTATGTTTGTTTTTGCTGAATGTGTTTTATGGACAACCGTAAAATGTCTATGGGTAACAGCTACAGAGCTTGCTACAGCAAGGAATTAAGTCACTGCTACCCCTGGAGTGCTAATGAGGTAAAAATGTGCTGAATGTTCATACTTTCATGGGGATACACATATTATGCTTGCTACAGGTGCACAATGCTAATTTGCTTTTTGGGCAAACTGTGCTCAATTTGCATAATTTTAACATCCTGAAACCTGCAAACATCAGGAAAATCTGTGTGTTTCTCTGCCTGTAGCATTAAGTCATTGAATATCTAAGAATCAATATAAGCTCTCAGAACCAGAGGGAAGCCCTGCTGGAGTCCTGCATTTGTTAAATTATAGGATCAAAGCCTTGAGGTACTCCAGTCCAGGTCCCTTGTCTATACCAACATAACCATGGAAATATCACTGTCTGCAGGGCCAGAACTACTTTTTGTCACTCAGCAATACTTTGGAATTGTCAAATACCGATGATCCATCTACTTGGAGACATCGCTATAAGCTTGGCTGATAAAGAACTAAAGCTAGATAATATGTTTTGTACCATGGTTGGGGACAAATTTATATCTTGCAATTTGCTTTAGCCATAATTGAACATAATTCAGCCTGTACCTACATCTCAAAATTAAAGGTGAGATATTTGTATTACTTCATCTCTTCATCTTTTGTCATATTAAATCCTTCTATGTGTGTTGAAATACCTTGAGATAAACATAATCAGTAGAAGATGAAGACATCTTTCCAGTGGTCACTACAGCCAGAGAAGTTTGTTGGTGAGAGGATGTATAAAGAATGCTATATAAAATAATTTGGAGAAAACATGAATATGCATTATTGAAACAGCACAATAAATCCATGAAAACTAAGGATTACTAGTAGGGAACAACTATTCAGTTCAATCTGGATCTTTAAAACAAATCTTCAGATTGTTTTGGGTTGATAAGTATGGTGCTACCTGGCTACAGAATAAAAATTTTGCCTTGCAATGCACTCAGCAAGAAACGAGTTTACCAAATATGTGAGAGAGAACTTGAGCCTGTTGTTAAAAATATGCAGTATCTTGACCTTTTCTTCTGCCACTATGTAAGTCTCTGTGAAATCTCTGTTTTTTCTACTGGTTTGGTAGCCATGGTATTTTTTTTGCACAAATGTACAGCTAAATCAAAAGCAGTAGTCAGCAGAGGCTGCAATCACAAAATGGTTAGAGAGAATCATGAGAAAGAACAAGAGTAAAAAAGTAACTATATATTGAACACGTCAGAGGAAGGCAAAAAGTTGAAACAACAACAGGAAAACCAGAAAGATTAGACAAAACAAACAGTGATTTGGCAGTTTTAAAAACACAAATGCAAAACCCGCTCTGACATCAGACAAGTATTTCTTAGAAGGAGACACAAACCTTCCAGATACTACAAAAAAGTTTGAATAAATTTATTTTGAGTAGAAAAAGTATTTTCCTGGGTTGAAAGTATAGGCTTCCCTGGATTCTGGAGGGGTTTTTTGTTTGTTTGAATCTTAAAGTGAGCAGGTTTGGTGCTGAACAGGAGGGAAATAATATTATAAAATCTTTTGTGACTTTTCCCCTCTGACAGGACCACAAGAACTATATCACTACAAAGCAAGGGGAAGTCAAATTTGCCCTGGAAGCACCACAGGATCAATCCTGAAAAATCCTGCTGTGATAAAGATCATATGTGTCAGACAGGCACAGGAGCCACAGAGAGTTCTTCCAATAGCTCAGATCTACTCTCACAGCATTCCTGACCTTGGCATGATCCCAACACCACTAAACACAGCTTGTTCTGCTTTTGGATAGGGTTTGCTTCTGTCTCTACCAAACACCTTGAGTACTCAAATTTTGGTATTTTTCATTAGGTATTTCTTATTTTTGTTCATTCCTCTCTTCATTTACCACAACAACTCTTGCTTTTGTATTTTTGGTTGCTTTCTCTTATTTATTTATTTATTTATTTTTAGCATTTAATGCTTTATCCTTTGTCACCTACCTGTCTCCTTTGCTGCCTTCCAATCTGTCTTTCATTTAAATTTCCTTTCTTACTTTCCTCCTCTTGTAATTCTGGAATGCATTACCAACTCCTGAACCAGTAAGAAGTGACGACAAACACTAAGGACTCTCAAGACACATTGTGGGGACTAAATAAAAATAAACTGAATCAAGCTTTTAAGCTAATAGCAATTAATACAACAATTCCTGGAAAGGGCAACTCTCACTTCCCCTAGTGAAAGGTTTCTTTGAACTCAGCAGCCCAACAATAGAGCTGCCCTGAAGTGTTAAAATACCATCCATCTGGCACACTGCAGCATTCCCTCGGTGAGTCTCTCCAACAGGTGCATCATTTATGGTTTAAACACTGATGATCTCAACTACTTGTCTGCAGCTTCACACCACAAATATCCCTCTGCTTTGATGCCTTAGGAATTCTCACCAACATTAAAAATTACAGCAATTTTTGAATCAGAGTATATCTTCTGATTACTAGGAAATTATATCCTTGTGGAAAGTAATATATTTTTAGTATACTTGGCACACTTTTAGTACAGCTAAGTATTTGTAGAATACTTGAATTACAGCAAGTATACTCATTTTTTGTAAGTGTAGAGTGACACATTATAAAACAAATTATTATAATCAGAGATTTTCTGGAAGTTCTCAAAGAGCTTGATTCAAAATGGGACAAGTTTCTCCCATTACCCTACGCCCACATTAGCAGAGAGTGGGAGCTTAGGGGATTCAGCACCTTCAAGGGAAGTTCCCGGCTAAACCCCAACCCTGCAGCTGTGGCAAAATAAAATTTCCTTGATTGCTTCTGCTCATTTGCATACTACAGCTATGATTCGGGCACGCTGATAAATGACTCTAGAACATCAAGTTGTTCTGCCAGCCTTGCTATTCATTATTTTTCAAATTTTGGGGGCTTTGGAAAGGAGTTTGTTTTTCACTTGGAGCCCACACTGCAGAGAGTACCCAGGAACTCTCGTAAAACTTGGGGGTCATGAACACACTGATGTATCCAGGCAGCTCTGTGATCCCAGCAAAGAGAATGAGGAACATGGAGAGGGATGATGATGAATGGGTTTCATGGAAATTTATACAAATTACACACAAATGGCATTCACAAAAATTCCATATAAATTACCCCAATTACTTAGAAGTATGAATTTAAAAAGGAATTATGGGAAATTTTATGACCAGCATTTATAAAAGTCTGGTAAATGTTAAGAACTTTGAAAGAAATATGAAGCAAAATATTTTAGGGTTTAAAATAAACTCTCTCGAGGGCTGCTACAAAATATTCATCCCACGTCTTCCTATAGTGGGATTTCTTACACATTTCTTTCAAGGAAGTGATTTGACACACAGTTCTGGGATGAAATGAGCTTCCAAGTTGCTTTGGTGACTGTTGTTCACTCAATGACAGCATGCAACAGTTTGTTGTTCTCTTCAATTCTTCTTCTTATCTAGAGATTGCCCGTACTTTCCTGCTTAAAAACCGTTATAAAGCATCAAAAAGCAAATATTTGAACTAAAGAAGACCTATGTATTCTAAATTAATTATTTCCTTGTATTTTTGCAGTCAAAGGCATTATTTGCAGTGTTTACATGTATTATTCTTAAATGGAAATCTACAGGCATAGCTTTGAGATGTATCTGCTGTTTGCATAAATATTTTATATATGTTATGTTGTATTACTGCAGAGAGATTCAGAGAAAAATGACCACTTTTTTGAGATATGAACATGGGGGCTTCTTTTGAAATTAATAAGTTTATTAATATGAATTTCGCATTTTTAAAAAATCACAGTAGTGATGTCCATATCAAGCCTTACAAACTCCTTTATAAAGAAAAAGGCAATAACCTTCTTGTTAAGAATTATCAAACCAATTGTTCTTTGGAAGCCAGTTGATTTATCAATTCTCTGTTTTACCATGCTTTGTCCAGCTAATCAATACCATTTGTCAAATTCAAACATACATATTGAGAGGAATATTTTGCATCACTTTGACTTTCTTCATGGAGCTTCAGTGAGAAAACCATTGCTACATGTGTCATACCACATCCACTCTGAAGGCTATTGAAGATTCATCAAGAGGGCTGCCTGATAAATGAATTTTGGACAGCTCAGAAGACCTAATATGGGGTATTTCATTACAGATTTCTCCTGGCAACGTGTACTGCTGTGCCCATCAGCCAAGCCTTGTGTAGGAAAGCACCTTCAGCTCTGAGAGTTAGAGCCAGCAAACTATCAGGTTTTGCCATTAATGTTGTCTTTTCAAATGCACTTTAAGGATAATTGAGGTTTTGGTAGCTCCTATATTGTTCACACACCAATTTATGATCATTATGTTCCAAAAATTTATCTTAATACTCATCAGATTTCTCATTTAATGACCAAAAAAACCCACAGGTTGGATATGCAATTCTGTAACAGTAATAGAAATTTAATTCAAAGTTTCATACATGTTTCATATATGCGTAAATACCATCCTAATGCTTTGAACTATTAAACCGGTTGGTTTTTTCTTAGTGTTGTAAGCAATTTCCTGCAATGAAACTCCAAAGCCAAGGGGTAAAAAAAAAAGAAAAAAAAAAAAGAGAGAATAAATAAATAAATAAATAAGAAAAAAATGCAACCAAATTAATCTCTGAATCATCCCAAGATTTTCATCTTTTCATCTTGGGGATCAAATTGGGATTACTAGTGATTTTCTTGTTAAGTTTTAACATGTTTCATGTTAAGTTTTCACTACTAGAGTAAATACAAGAAAGCAGTTATTTCCGCAGAGAAATGTGTAAGCCTTGAAATGGTTTGTGGTCAGCTGAGATTATTTTATTGACCAAGAGTCCACAAATACCTTCTGATCCTCAGAGATGTTTATGAATTTTCTTACCATGTTTGCTTTCCTTGGATAAAACTACTTTTGGACCCACAAAGCCACTTATAACTGCGTAAGTTTCCAATCTTTTCTTCATGACTAGAACATTATATTGCTAAATACAGCTGATACCTTCTGCAATAGCAGATGACTGGCAAATATGATTAAATTCCAGTAGTGAGTATAAGGTCAATAAATATTTTAAATCCTCGTAAGTATGCTCCTTTACTTTATTATTTATCCATTCAGAATTGGTATTAGGCAAGTTTTTAACACCTTAATCCTCCAAAGTTAGGTATAAGTGAGCTCCAAAACCTCATTATCTAGAGAAACTATCAAATCCAGAGAACTGCCTCTCTGTTCCATTTTCTGATTTCAAAAATGTCTCAGTCAAATACCTACAGTACAGTATTTCATTATTTGCTGCAATTAATTCTGTTGAACTATACAGATTTGCATAGTTCAGATTTGTATCTCTTTTATTTCAAGTTCTTAAAATGCTTCAAAATTTTATTTAATTAGTTTGAATTGAGCAACCAAGGACCTATGTAACACGCTGAATTTTTCCAAGGCAGGTATCTTTTAATTTCTTCTTTTTTTAGAATTGCTCATACTTGATTCATCTACAACTGAGTAACATGGCAGTTAACAGGCAGAAGTAGTTCCTTTTTTGCTCCACATCTCTTCGAACATCATTGCCTGTATGAAGACACAGAAAATTGCATATAGCTTCCTCAATTCTCCTGCACATCTACCTCATCCCATTTGTTCCTCCTTCTGGACCAAGTTCAAAAGATGTTACTGAATTGTTCAAAAAATGTTACCGACTGTCCTCCAAAAAACGACTTTTATTCATACATGCAAAGGGTCAAATTTCTAGTGGGTCTGAAGCTCTTGTCAAAGATTTGATTTGGTATAGAAGGATTACTGATGATAGTTTCAAAGCAGGGAAATATGTCAGGCATATGTCGCATGATTATAACCAGAAGAGAGCTTTGATGTGCCCCCAAAATCCAACCACTTCATTCCCAAGTATTACCCTGGACTATTTCAGTAAAGAATCAGGTTTTCTCTCTTCCAAATCTTTAAAACGATTCCTGCTGTTTTCAGTCTCAAATAACTTCCTCCCTTTTCATATGCTTCTAATGCCTGCCCAGATAGCCAGTTTTCTCTGGAAGCACCTTTAGTTTGATTTTAATTGTGGATTTTGCCGGTTTTGCGGGGTTTTGTTGTTGTTGCTGGGTTTTTGTGTTTTATTTCTCAGCAAAATCATTCTTATTTCTTCTGCAGCGCCTCGACTGGTTCCTTCCTTTCTTATTAGCTCTGACAGCCATGGCAATTGCATGTGCATGCCTCAGAGACAGCTCCAGCACTCACTGCAGCTTGCCAAAAGATCTCTTATTTAAAATTACTACTGTTGGACAATTTCACATATGTACTTCAAAGGCACTTTGTTCTGACAATACACATCCCTCCAAAAGGTCTTGAACTCACAAGTTGGATAATGTACTGTGTTCTCCCTGACAGAAAATACGATTGGTTTGCTTTCAAGAAGATCATTGCTGCTTTTATCTCTTTAGTTTTCCAAATCTATAAATATTTTGGTATAACAGAGAATGTTAATTTATGCAGAAGACAGTCAGGTTTCTGTAAGGCCATGTGCTTCTTACAAGATATATATTTGTCAAGCTGAAAAACCTACAAAGATGGTATGGAAAACACATTTCTTTTTTTTCTTCCTTTTTCTTGGGTTCTTTTTTTTTTGGTTTTTTGTTTTGTTTCAAAATTAAACAACTATGACACCGTATGCTGCAACAATTGCTGAAAATGACAAAAGTAATATATTTTTCTAAAACTCAACAAAAAAGCACCATTAAATTAAGGAAATTGTATTTCCCTTAAATCTTCCTGTATCTTCCTGGCTCAGTTAATATCTCCTTGTTTATTTTCCATGTAGGCTCTTGCCAGCTCTCCTCTCAGTGCGGTAGGTTTCTTTCTAGAGAAACATGAGCATCCTCTGGCTACTGCTGGAATAACTGAGATGTCCTTCACTTTAAAGGTGGAAGAATTCTCCACCTGTGCCAGGACCTCCACCGTGCCAGCACACCGAGGGTGGAATAGCCTTGGGCTTTGACATTCCCCATCTAAGGGCATAAGAAGGTTTAACTTCATCATTTGTGCTCACTGTGAGCCCAATAAAAATGAAGCCACAGTTAAAAAAAAAAAAAAGTATATACACTAAAGACTATTATCAAGTTACAACTTTGCTTCTTTAAAAATGTGTATTACTTATGCTGCAGCCCACAGTTTGTCTGCTTTTCATAGAAGAGATATTTGCTCCTTGCTCTGCTTGAAGGGGTCAAGTTACTAGAATTGTCAAGAGAAATCCTCACTCTGTTTGAAATTAACTGGATGTGGGTATCAGTTGGCTGAATAAAAGGGATGTCTGATTATGCTGTAAGCACTGAAGATACATTGCATATCTAGGAAGCTTTTCTTCTCATTACTTAATGTGTTGCTTGGTTACCTCATCAAACTTGTCATCTGTGAGGAAATCCATTTCATTAAGAAAAAAATAAATCATAAAGCTAACTCCTCTGGGACTGAAATGGGAAAAAGGCTTTTTATTTACACTTATTTCTGAAGTTTCAGTTCAAAACTAAGTTGCTACGTTCACACCCCAGATATGAAAAAATATCATTGCACAGACCATTCTCAAAAAATTGTGTCATGCCCCATAGTGGAGTGATCTTCTGACCCTTGGTGTGACAAACATCACTCTCTGTGTTCAAAAGTTGCCAGGACCTTGGCTTAGGCTTCATGCAAATCTCTTACAATCAATTCATTACCTTTTTGTAGGCCACAGGTACGAGGTTAGAAGGCCAAGTGATAGAGAAAAGGTTTGGCACACGAAACGTTTTCTATGTCACTAAACCCAATGATCTTGGGAAGACTGGAATTTCTCTAACAGTTCACCACTATTTGGAGGCGACACAAAGTCAGGCAGGTCTGACACTGGAAAATACCTTTCCCAAGCATTTCTCCTGTGGTTGTGGTAGACCTGGTCCTTGGGTGTGCTCTGCTCATGAGATTATACCTCCATTTCCCCACGGGCTGTGCAGAACTCGGCAAACCTCAGCTCCAGGGCGTAAAAAAAGATGACATAATGATAACGATAATAATGATGATGATGATGTTAATTAGTAGTAGTAGCAGTAGTACCACTAAAACACTCTCACCACCACCAACAAAATAAAGAAAAAAAAAAAAAAAAAGAAAAAACAACCAACCCGCCCTCTCCAAATTAAAACAAACCCCCAACAAAAAAAATCCCGTGCGAAGAAAGAATAGTTTTGCCCGGGAAGCCGGCATCTCCCTCTGGGAGTTGCACCACTTGTCCCTGTGCCCATTCCACCCCGGGGACCCTCCCCAGCCATCAGACGGCAGCAGCGTGCGCGCCCCCCGCCCCATCCTCGCTTCTCGGTCCCTCCACCCTGTGCCCCGCCGCATCCCCGCCAGCGGTGCC
>VWZU01017023.1:132115-142391 GCA_013397095.1 Sterrhoptilus dennistouni | reverse complement strand
CCGCCAGCCCTGCCGCCCCGCTCGCCCGCCCCAGGCCGCGCAGGATGGGGGCGGTGCTGGTGCGGCGCGGGGGCTGCCTGCTGCTCTGGCTGGCCCTACTGCTGGGCTGCTGGGCTGAGCTGGGCAGCGGGCTGGAGTTCCCGGGTGCGGAGGGCCAGTGGACCCGCTTCCCCAAGTGGAACGCCTGCTGCGAGAGCGAAATGAGCTTCAACATGAAGACGCGCAGCTCCAGCGGGCTGGTGCTCTACTTCGATGACGAGGGTTTCTGTGACTTCCTGGAGCTCATCCTCACCCAGGGAGGGCGGCTACAGCTCAGCTTCTCCATCTTCTGCGCCGAGCCTGCCACCCTGCTCTCGGACACGGCGGTCAACGACAACCTCTGGCACGCTGTTGTCATCCGCCGCCACTTCAAGAACACGACGCTGATCATTGACCGAACCGAGGCCAAGTGGGTGGAGGTGAAGTCCAAACGGCGGGACATGACTGTCTTCAGCGGGCTCTTCCTAGGAGGGCTCCCGCCGGAGCTGCGGTCGGCGACGCTAAAGCTGACGCTCTCCTCCGTCAAGGACCGCGAGCCCTTCAAAGGCTGGATAACGGACGTGCGGGTGAACTACACGCAGACGTCGCCGGTGGAGAGCCAGGAGGTGCGGCTGGATGACGAGCAAAGCCGGCTGTGCGCCAGGGACGACGTCTGCCTCAACGGGGGCGTCTGCTCGGTGCTCAACGACCAGGCCGTCTGTGACTGCTCCCAAACGGGCTTCCGTGGGAAGGACTGCAGTGAAGGTAAGGGGCCATTCCAGCTCGCCCCATCGCCCCCCTCCCCATCGCTCTGTGGAAGGGACGGGTCGGAGGCCAGGCCTGCATGAAGTTTCATCTGTATGAGTGGATCTTCCTCCCTCCCCTCCCTTCCCACCATGTCCCTAGCTCCCCTCTTCCCCACCTTCTCTCCTCCCTGTCTTTCACGTGTCTCTGTGGCCAACCATGGTGCCATCACTCTTCTGTTCTCTGCGAGGCTGGGTGAGAGGAGGAAGAGGATGTTATCTGAGCATCTTCCGGAGGCAGGGTGGGATTTCGGGTTGTTCTGGGTAAATGAGAGATGGATGTTGGGTCCCAGGTGTCACCCAGATGGCAGGGGGTGGCTGGAACCACGCTTGGTGGGAGCTGAGGGAGGGGATGTGCATGCTTATCACAAGCAGCTGATGGTAATTGATTCGGGAAACAGGGAAAGTGATGCTGGGAATAATTTAACTGGATTAAGTGCAAAGATGACCTGGGTTTGGTTTTGTAGGATAGAGGAGACCCAGAGTCCACTTTGTATTTGCCTCTGCTATGTCACTGAAATAAAATCAGTGATTTATTTGTGAATTCCTTAAATTGTTGCCAAGGAGGAAGAGGATTAAACAGAGGATTATGTTTTTACATGAATGTGAATGGTACTGCTTTGCAACATGTTTAGCAATTCACCATGCCAGTTAGGCAGGGAGAACACAAAAGGGCAAGGGGGAAGTACATACTCCAAGACACAAAATGACTGAATAGTTTTACCAAGGAAGAGGGAACCTAGAAAAAACCAGCAGTTTCCTTAATCTCATCTACAAATAAATCACTGGGTAAAATATGATTCATATTCAGTGCCCATTGTTTTTGGCAAATGGAAAGAATGTGAACGTTTATTTTGCAGATGCATGCAGGACTCTTGTTTTTATTATTTTGTTAGTAAATGTACCATTGCTTGCAGCTCCTTAGGCATAGAAATTACCTGTGTTGTGTACTTAGAGCAGGACGTGAAGGTGTATAAATGAAATAAGAACAAATATATCAAGGGAAAATATGATTGTCATGTCAAAATTGGAGAGGAAAGACCTAAGTTTAAAATGTAAAAGGTAAATATGAATAAGATATTATCAAGGCCAAATTAAAATCTTCGCTGAGTGTCTGCATGACATTTATGGCTGAATAATTTGCCTTTAGCATTTCTATCAGATTTCACTCATTATAGGGAAGAAAACATCATTTGTGACTGTGCTTTATTATGTAACACCTTCTATCCTTAGTGTCAATACTCAAAATGCTACAGTCATTCTGCATCCTGTTTATCAGCTGTTTATCTCTCATCTGCCATTCGTGAAAAATTCAAACTCTATTAGCACTTTAAATATTTTTTTTATAGGAGCAAATAATAGTTTCAGAAAATTAGTCGTTTTTACTTTCAATTGCAGAAATTTCAATTCCCAGAAACAGTAAAATGAAATATTTTTATATTAGGTAAACCATCTCAATTGATTTAGTATTTGGGTATCAATTTTTAATATATGATACTACATAATATATAGGTGTATGTACAATAGTGAGTTCTCTTAGCACCTCTGAGTTAGGACCGATTATAAAGAAAAAGAAAATTATGAGGTGCAGCAGCTTTGTTAAAGCAATAATGGTAATTTAAATACTATTAATACTATTATAAATTTATATGCCCTTTACACTAAAACATAGTTTATTTATTTGAAGTTATTTTGGACATATAATACTTACGTGAAAGAGTTCACATAATTGCATGTAATATCCGTCAGGTAAATTATGACCTTTACATAATAATAGGTTCAGTGGCTATTTTTAAGGAATATATTTATGTTTAGATTGAATGTTAGTGAAATACATATCTATATTTATATTTAGTGGAAACTGTATGGAACTTTTAAGAAGATGACACTCAACATTTAGAATCCCCCCCCAAATTAAGGTAAAATGCTGATTTCATTTAAGTGCTAGTGGTTCTGCAGTTGACATCAGTGGGATCAAGATTCTTCTCACTTGTCCCTTGACTACTAAGAAGCCTTATAAAATAATAGCAAGACTTACAATTTTAGCAGAAAGTATTCAGATTCTGATTTCATTTGAAACAGGAGGCAACATTTGCCCTGACAGCAACATAAATGGAACTACATTGCAGTTTATACCTGTTAATTGAGAAAATGTAGCAAATGACACTTCCATCAGTCAAATTTTGATGAAGGGATTAGAAGTTACTCATATGTGCCAGCAAAGATATTGAACTATTATAAATTATTTAATATTCTAAGAAACTGAAAAGGCAGAAGGACAAGTAAAGCCTTTATATCTGCCAAGAAAGAAATCTTGGCTTCTTCTCTTTAGTTTTTTGTAGCCAACATAGACATTAAGCTGTTGAACTTTGATCTTTTGTTCCCAGCATGTGTAAATTTCCCACAAGCCTTAGAAAGGCATGGCCATTGCCAGAGGATCATCTCAGGCTGCAATTATCTGAAGGGGTCTTTTGAGTTTTCACTCCTAGCCGTGTTTTGGTTTTTGTTTAAAAATGGTTTTAGATAGGAAAACCCCCCCAACTTTCCATTTTTATCTAAAATTGTAGCCACGTGTCCTAGTTGATACCATTTCTTTAAAGATGGTAATGAAATTCTATTCTCCTTGATTTTTTTTTTCTTTTTCCTTTTTTTTTTTTTTTTCTTGTCTTGGATTTGTTGTTGTTGTTCTATATCTTTGCAGCAGTCTGGTAAAACAGAGTTCCTCAGTGTTATGAGGAGTGTAGGAATTAATATCAGCAACAACAAAGAAAACCTTTTCAAGATTTTCTACTCTGACTGGCACGTTTAAGAATTCAAAAGTAAAAGATTTAAAGTAAATGTTTTGAGTCTCCAAATGCCATTTTTAATACAAGTTCAGTTATTTTCAGGAGAAAAGTCTGGTGGTTTTTTTTTTCCTGTTTTTCATCTTTGAAAAGCTTATTAATGATCCCTGAATTAATTTTTTTTCTTGTAAAAATTAAGTTCAACCAAGTTTTGGGTTGTTCTTTTTTGTTTCGTGTTTTGTTTTTTTTTTTCCCCCGTTTTTTTTTTAAACCCATGGTAGTATAAATTATTTCCAGTAGACTTAACTGGCTTTATACCTATCTAAATCAGGAGTAGCTTCATTTATGTTTTCTGAACTACAGCAGTATGAGTGCAGTGCAAGCTAGGAAAGAACCATTCAGTCATTCCTTTTGTTCCAGGAGGATCTAAGTTCTCTGCATGGGAGCACTGGCAGAAATCACAGAAAAAGGATTGGAATTCTCCTTAAGTGTCAAGGTTGTGCAGTCCATAGCAAATAAAAATATGATCTCTAGCAGCTCTCTGGTTGAGAGGCCCATGAGTAAAAACAGTACAAGAACCTTCTAAAAGAGAAAATAAAATCTCTGCTTTGCATTGAAGAAGGCAAGGGTATATTATTCCACATAATAATAGTGACTTAGTAGAAGGAAAAATACACAAAATTATAATGAATTTTATTAGGAATAAGACTAGCATTGAAATAAACCCTGATTGCCATATCAATTTTCTGATAAGTTTTTGACATACATTTCAATTTTCTATTCAGTGAAAATTCCAATATTTCCTGAAATTACTCAAATTGGTAAGACTTGATTCTATGAGAAGGAGAGGTTTTGATTAAAAAGACCAACTTTAAAGTCAGATTTTTAGTGCATTAAGTCAAGGTCCTAGAAGGTAAAGAGAATACATTCATGTCAGTGAACCTCCGTATTCTTCTTGTAATTGTGCTCCTTAGGTTAAAATCTCAAAACAAAAAAACTATTTTGCTTATTAAATGACTAAAATAGTGACCTTCTGACTTTAGACCCAAAAAAAATGAAAAAGAAGGTATCATTTTCCTTTCATCCTCATTTATATAAAAACAGCTTTGTCCAGTATCCTGTCTGAGAAAGTAAGCAGGTAGCTCTAACAAAAGGTAGTAAACTACAGGTGATGCATTGAGTTGGGGGAAGTTTCTCACTGATGCTAACTTCTTGTCACTCCATGCCCATCTGCTTTTCTATAGCTCTAATGGCTTGGAAAAGTTGCAGACAGGATCCTTTATCTTTTTAAAATATAGCTTCCCTCAATATTAGCATCTATACAGACAATTGATTGGTGAATTCAAACTATTCCTGTTTATAACATGATGTATTTTAGCTGTTCCACTGAGTTTCTGGTTTGTGAGAAAAATGAGGACCGTTCAGGCAGCTCTTCACTGTAAGAGATACTCTTCCTTGTCAGATATTCAAAAGTTGATGCCAGCTACGGTTTGAACTGTGAAAGTCATTTTTGAGGGAGTCAGTTCCAGATGTCTCAGCCTAGCCAGCATTTAGATTTGTTTGTTTGGGTTCTGAATATACTACATCAGTCTTTGTTGTATTTCCTTTTGCATGTTAGCTTTTTTAAAAGCCATCCAATATTTATATCTCTTCGAATTTTTTTTTATATTTTAATCCATTTTGTTCTCTTTATGCCTTGAATGAAACATTTGAACTTTCTTTGGTATTAATTATCTATTGCAAGTTGTGTGTTTGAGTGAGATGTTTTTGAACTCATTGCCTATAGTCAGTCTTAACAGAGTAGTCACCATGGTCTTTATCCCTCTTGAATCCTAGCTAAATGTACTTTGGACTAGTAAATACTGTGAACAAAACTTGCCTTTTTGATTTACTACATGATCTGTATTTCTTCTGCATCCTGAATTTCTTGTCAGTGCCAGTGGCTGCTGGAGTGATGTTGGTTAGGAAGGAGGGCTAGAAATGCACCAGAGATTGTACTGAGGTTCTGTATATGTACAAATTATGTCAATAATTTAACAATTATTATTTCACTTTATTTAATATTTTTAAATGGTGACTTTGTTGTCAGAGTAGAATCTTGAGAGCAGATAGTCAAGCAATCAAAAGGTTGTTCATTACTGTGTTACATCTGTCATATTCACATTTAGTTATATGAAAACCCAATCCTTATGTCAGTTTGAAGCGCAATTTTGCATAATTTTCCTAACGAAATTTGATATGGTATTATGTTTGCCAGGATTCAGTATTATAGGATATTGATTTCAATTCTGCCTCATGTAAAATCACAGGAATTTAAATACTGTTTCACTGGTAATTAGGAGTTGGCAGTCTGTTTTATATTATCTTCTAAGGAGGTTTCTTGTCGAGCATTATTAATCCTTTCAAAATGCTGATCTTGAAATACTTATAGCCTAGATCTTGGTACTGCAGGTAAATAATATTTTAGATAGTGAAGTTGTTGTTTCCCTTTGGACCTAGTTGAGGGGTCCTAGTTTGCTGGGTCCTTGTTAAATTTAAGTCTATATTGTGAATTATAGACGGCTAATATGCTAGAAGAATTTATATCTGGCACCATAGGACCTTGTATCAGATTGATCGTATTCTTTCAGAATTTCAAAATAATATATGTTAAAACTGTCCATGTTTTGATGTAATTGCACTTCAAGGCTTGTAGGCATTTTGGACCAAATGTACTTGATCTTTTGTCTCAACTGAAGGTTGGCTCCCTGGGAGTCTTTTAACAGCAGATGCTAGGCATGGATTTGTGGGATTTTACCCCATCATCTTTACTGACCTGATGGACAGGAATGGGGAAACAGGCTGGCAATTAAAAATGAATTCCTGATAGAAATAGCTTTATGTAGAAGCTAACATTAACATATGTGGCTTGGAGGGTTCATGCTTATTTTAATAAACATATTGAAATTGATTGGTAACTTAAAAGAGAAAGCTTCATCCATCTATCTTGGTGAATTTAATATGTTTTATCTACCAGAAAGCTTGGTGTTCCTTTTAGAAAACATGAACCCATAGCAGTTTCTGGAAAAATGTTCTGTCCGGTTTGTTGTGCTGTAGTTGAAACCTGTGTACCTTCATAAACACATGATTTTCCAGAATAGTGAAGGGTGTTCTGAGGTGTTGAATACCTTTGTGAACCTTAGACTAAATTTTAGAGACCAAATATACCTATTACAGGGAATGATTAGTTAGGGTGTTACAGACATTTCTTTAATTATGTTGTTATATATAGAAATGACTAACAAAGTCAGAGTGAATAATACTTGCCTGCCTTTATATAGTTCTACACTGAGCTGGGATCATAATTTAATCTTTTACAAAAGATGTGCACTTTCTTGAATGGCAGTTTCTCCTTCTGTGCTGTGGTGATGGTATCTGAGTGTATCACAAGCACTTCACCAGCCTGGATTGTGTTGTCATGTATGCAGAACTCAATTTTTCAGCTCAGGGGCTCTTCTGCCAAGCTAAAAAATACTGGTATGTGGTGAATGCATGCAAATGCATTCTCCTGGAGTTTGGAGTAGAATCAGTAGGATCAATGTGTGCTTCAATGAACAAAATATCTGCAGTAACTAATGAAGTAATGAAGCAGGAAAACCCACATGGTTTTGATAGGACATTGCTATCTCAGTGACCCTGGCCAGTTCACACCCCATTTTCAGCTTGCCTTCTAATCTGTAAAGTTAAACTACTGCACACAGGAGCTTTTGGTAGGATCTTTTTCCTGGTCATCAGATACTTGAAAGATCAGGATTTCAATTAGGGACGTAGGAGAGGAAGTCAAGACCTAATGCTCCCTTTACTACTGTGCAACCACTTTAGTCTACAGAACTGATAATTGTTAGATGAAGTTTTGAACTTTGGAGTTGCAGGCCTTCCTACTGCCTATCCATAGCTGAATGTTCAGAATACTGGGGTTTTTCTTGCTTTTTTGTCTGCCACTGTCTGCCATTGTTCTGACTAGACACTGGAAATGATGTCATTTGTCACCTGCCAGCCACTTCTCCTTTGACAGTTCAGCTCTTCTCATGGTCACAACAGTTCTCATCCTTTGCACCGTTACACCTGTATAAAAGTCATCCTTATTACTCTAAAAGGATCCTTATTACTGTAGAAGGATCTAAGATTTAATGTCTGAGGAGCATGAAGAACTCTTGCTTCTAGTCAATGACCACGTAATTGTTTAGTTTCATTTTCTTCCATTTTCAATGAAAAATCTGAGGGTGAAAGTGAGAGATGGACTCAGTTATGCCTTGTTTGAGCTTGTCAAGAAATGAGACAGAGGTAGCTGGCAGCTGTCTGTAAGAACAGGATTTTGTGATGAGATTTTAGATTTCTTTCATGTTATGGAGTGTATTAGGAACCTACAATTACTTAGTTATGTCCTAATAAGCAGCAGATTTGGCTTTTAGACCTTTTAGATATCTGAAAAAAATGTCTTCTGTTTTCATTTTCTACTGGAGTCAGTTTGAAGTTCCATTGATTCAAGTTTGGAATTAGGGCAAACCTAATAACCTGCTGATTCTGAACTTATTATCCAAGTAGGAATACGAAAACAGAGAGAACTAGGGCAAATTAAACAACCTGCTGATTCTGCCTGTAGTATTCATCTGGGAACGTCTATAGAGAAAATACTTTTCATAAATTCTGATATTTATTACCATGATCATCATCACTATAATTATTCATTAATTTAATATGTGCCTTATGAACCATGCTTGAAGAGTGAGGTTATATGACTAATTTTGTCTCACATTTAAGACTGGGGTTTGAGGGAAAACCTGGTTTCCCAAACAAATGGACGGTGCATTCACTAAAGTCGCATTTGCAGTTGCTGCCACTACAAACTGTGAAACAGTGGATTTTGCCTATGCAAGTGTTACATCCCAACAATGCTACACAGGTGTGCAAGTCACAGATTCCTTTCAGACTGAGCACAAGGTCTTGAAGTGAGAACATTTGACTTTTTGATTTTGTCTAGAGAAAGGGCTTTGCATTGCTTAAAGGCAGAGAAAGTTGTTTGGTTCTTCCCACAGTGCTGTCTTTTCGTAATTAAGTGAATGTGTACAGCCATTAAGGAGCTCACTGGCATTACCCTGTCCACCTGGAGATATATATCACAGTTCCAAAGTTTACGTCTTAATTTCCAATGCAGAATGACCTTCTTGTTCATCTTCTTTCTCTTTCATGCTTTTTAGCTTTAGTTAAAAAAATTTTAAAATTACATTTTTGTCGAAGGAGGTGTTTCCATTAAGAAAAGATTCCTTGAGAAAGATTGCATGTATGTAATATAAATTATATGTCCTTTCTTTTGAATAAGTGTATAGAAAATCACAGAATTAGTGACTAGACATGAAGATCTGTATCTCAGTACTGTCTTTTTCTTTAGAGGCTCATCCTGATTCCTTTTTGTTTCCGAGGGTGACAACAGGAATCTTCACACACATATCAGCATTTGTACAATGGGTGTCTAGGGCACAGCCACAATGAATAGCTTTAGAATGAATTATGGTCTTGTGAGGTAAAGATTATATTCATTGTTAATAGAAGTGGGAGAATAGGGCCCTAATGCTAGGAAAAAAGTGCTCTTCAGACTTAAAGATGTTATCTTTCCTGATTCTGAATCGTGACAGTGTGATTAAAGTGATATAAAAAATTTTAGATTCTACTGGTTGTTGCACAGCAACAGGCTTACATTTTACATTTGAAAAATTATTTGTACATTTTGCATTCATAAAAACAGACCCTTGACCTAGAATGTCCAGGGACAGGAGTCAGAGAGGCAGGTGAGACACAGCAGCTCCTTCCCAGACTGCACACACTGCTGTGTTTAAGCAGAGTTATCTTCAGGTGATCCTCAGTGATCTCAGTTTACTGGGGTAGGCTGGTGCTTCACATGGCATCCTCCCTTAGAAAAGCAATGGAATTTCTACAGGAAGTTTCCATGAATGTTGGTTCTTACAGAGAGATTACTAGTCTTGTTCATTTTGAATTTGCTTTTTTTCCCATTTTTCCTCATCAGAGGAGAGAGAGGTGAAAATGGACTTTAGAAACCCTTAGCTTTAAGTCACTTAATTCTTAAAACTATTGTGGAGTGATATAGGAAAGATTTGTAAACAGATTTTTTTAAGAACAGATCCAAGCCCTTCTTCTACATCCTTCTCAGATGAATTTTGCTCAACTTCTCAGGAGCTGATTCTCTGTGACTTTTTTTTCTGTGATATTGCATAAAAACAATTTCTGTAATATTATCACATTGTAAAGAACCTGGGAGGATTTTTTTTTTTTTAGAACCTATGGACTGTCATTCAACATTACCAAAAGATTTGTTCTGTTTAATTAAACATTTACTTGAAGAATTCTGAATATAGAGCTCACATTCTCACATAAAACATTCCTGGCTTAAGTGTTATGAGGAAAACATCAGCATTTTCCTAGTAATTCACCAGAAGAAAATATATTCAAATCACATTTTCTTTGTTGGCCCAAATCTCCACTACTTTTCTGTGAACAATGCATCTGTTGTAGTAGTTTGCAGAAATTTCTTTGGGGTTTTTTGTCCCTGTTCTTGGTCCAAAGTACTTGAAGGAGCAGCTAGGGTTGAAGTTAGCCTTGAACTTGTTCTTTTTATTT
>VWZU01017023.1:111389-132081 GCA_013397095.1 Sterrhoptilus dennistouni | reverse complement strand
TTTTTTTTCTTTATTTTTTTTCTCTCTGCTGCATTTAAACAACTGAATCTGGAAGTACAGGAAGTTGGGCAGTAATAATAAGCAGTACAGCTCAGGTTTTGTTTTTGTCTTTGTCTTCCACATTTCAAATTTTGAAACTCAGAATGTAACAAATAATGCATCAGATATGAAGTTCTGAGAGAAATGTTTTCACACTCTTTTCTATTTTTTTCTGTATTTTTCACTGTTTTCTATTCAAGTTTTTATAACAAAGGAAATTCCTATGACAGAAAAAAGTTGAAGTGATAGAAGTTTTGACCTGCAATTTCTGCAAATCCACTGGCAACCACAATTCATGTTGACATCCAGAGCTTCTACCTTTTGTTTTAGCATTGGGTGGATCCCATTCTCCTTTTTAAAGTATCATTTGGGTCTTTAAATAAGTAAAGTCTTTCTTACATATTATAAATACCTACATCATCCAAGTTTGCTATTCAGGCACATATTACCCACTGTGATACCATGAGTCATGCTGGTAGATTTTGTAAATCTTAAGCCATGAAAGCATCCACAGTGATGCAAGGGAAAAAATTTCTTTCCAGTTTCTCTCCATTAAAAAAAAAAACAAACAGAAACATTCATTGCAGTCTAAGTTAATGGCACCACAGGAATTCAGAAGCAAAGCTGCCTTCAGTGAGTGCTTTCATCTTTTTTCTTTCTTGTGTTTAAGCATGGAATTTGTCTCTCCATTTGATTCACATTTGCATTAAAAATAATAAAAAGCAGTTAGTGATGCTGTATCTATTGTGATAGAAGTACATCAAATTCAAAAGCATACCTCTAAGGGCTCAGAAATATTTATTTATCATGATTTTGCACTTTAATTTGGGCTCATTGCTGCTTGCATAGCCTAAATATATAAAGTGAGATGGGTACAGGTTTTGATGTTGCTCAGCTTCGCTCTTCCATGGCTTCCTCATCAGAATCTGAAAAACAATACCTGAGTGTGTCTTGAAAACTTGTCCTTTCCCAGTCTGAGTTCTCAGTGACAAATTAAGCTTTCAGTCATTAGAGAATGCAGAAAGAGATACTAAGGAAGTTGATTACCCAAAAGAATTGGAAGAGATAAATGTTCTTAAAAATCATATATGTTGTTCTGTACAATATTTCTAAAATATTTTCCTTGTGTAGATTTTTCACATTTAGTAGTAGCTCTGTCATTTGATGTAATAAAATAACTTTTTGCAGTCCTCCTTTCTTGACTGTGTAGATCAGAAATGATGTCTCTTGAAGCTTATATGTTAAGCCATTGTAAAATAAGAGTAAAGTCAGAATCAGGTTCTGTGATTAGGGGGGAAAAAAAAAGTTGAACTGTGTTAATATTAAAACACTCCAACAAGTCAAGTAATAAACAGGCTTAATCTTTGCCCACTACTATGTAATGCTGCTTTGCAGTCTTTATAGAAGTTCCCTTTTCCATTCAGATGTATAGAAACATCTTGCCAGCACAAAAATGACTGGTGGGAAGCTTTGCCTGCTTGTCTCTCCCACCTGTAGGTTGCAACAACTACTTTTTCCACTCTTCAGCTTCTCTCTTTTATAGAGGCGTGGCAAGAACTTGCAATGCCATTTTCCCTTAAAAAATTATTAATTAATGGCTAAAAAGTTTAATATTTTTACCCCCCTCTGACCCCCATTAAAATGCTTGCCCTTGGAAAATAGACTCTCAAGTATTTTTGTCATCTACATGTTTGAATCAGTCTTTGCACTTCTTTGGTTCCCCTTAGGCACACATTCAGTGCACAGGCTGTTAAAGCACAGCTCAGTATGGGCACTTTGCATCTTCTCCAATCAGCCTAAGTCCTCAGTGTCAGTCTAACAGGTATGAACATACTGCACTCAAAACTTATGGTCAGAGAATTTTATAAAATAAAGCACTAAAGCACTTAGAATCTATGAACTGTCAGGCCAAAATATACCATGCACTTTTAGTTTCATCTGGTTTTGAGTATCCATTATGAAATTGTCTTTAATTACATGATCATGCACCACATTATCCTTGAGCTTTCTGCCTCCTTCAGTGCATAGCCTGGATAATAAGTTCTTCAATATTTTGTTTTCTACTTGCTGTTCAGTTTGTAGCCCTGAGCCTTCCTTATTCATTGTCCATATTAAAATCATTTATCTGAAGAGAAATCAGTAATATTTCCTGGGCTTTTCTAAAGTTTTCATGGCTCCAACACCTGAGCTGTTACGCAAATATTGAAAATTGCACAATGCCCATGTAAGATGACAGATGCTTTGTTCATAGTGGAAAACTGAGGCAAGAGAGACTGCAGGTAAAAAACATTCCCTGAGTGCCCATTTGAAGTTCTTGTGAGTACTTCACAGATAACACCACGCACTCTAAGCCTCCACTAACACTTCAAGGTACAGCTCACTCTGTGTTCTGGGATATCCATTACAGTACTCTCTCCAAACAAATATTTGGAGCAGCGTTAGGAGTGATCACCCAGAAAATGCCTGTCTTTAAAAACCTGACCAACATCATGTTGGATTTTTAGGACGGAAGGGGATAGAGTCTATTTCTTCATTCAGCTCTCCTTATTCTGAGGCACACTCCACTCCTTTTCAGTGAGGGCAGATGCACTGCTCACTGGCACAGCAGCTTTCTGTGGTACTCAGTCATTACTTCTGGCTAAGAATAGTCCTCCTCTGTGTGCAGATCAAGTGAGGGAAGCTCTGGAGAGAATTGCATTAAACTGTGTAATTAAAAGCTATATCTTACCCTATATGAATAAAGTAGATGGATCTCAGTTACGTAAGAAGCCTTATGTCTCAGTGCTGCTATTTTGGACTTTGCAACATAAAGAACATTCTTCTAAGATAGTAAAATAGTCAGTGTGTATGATTATTTTTTTAAGTTTTTAAGACTTTTCTCCCACGCAGACATCCCAGCAATTGTGTTTTCTGCACTTGAATGAGGAAGCTGCCTTTCTGCAGGGCCCATTCCAGCAGAGAATTTACTGAGGGACTGACACTTTCCCTGCTCCAAAACTGAGTGGCTGGACTTAGCACAGGTTACAGAGCTTTGAATGACAGGGAAGACCCGCTGAGGCTGAAGGTCTTTCAGGAGTTTACTGGTAAAACCCAAGACATCTCCACTAATGCTGTGCATGCACATTTTGGGAAACATTTTCAATTTGAGCAAATTCTGATAGTTTTTCAAGAGGCTTAAACCCAAAAGTCAAGTTACTCCTGCCCAAATGGTTTTTATATGTCTGCTTTGAAATAAGACTTAAGTCAAAAGGAATCAGAATGGAAACGAAACTTACTCAGAGTTCCCTTGGGGATATACTACTGCTAACATAAATGTCAGGTTTTCAGCTGAGAATTTTTTTTCCCCTAAATCAAATACAGTTTTTTTAAGGCTGAAAAAAGATTTCCTTACTAGACTGGGTCACTGGATTTTCATTAATTACTGTAATCAACGTTCATCTGTAGTAAGTGTGTCTTTTAAACAAAAAAAAATTTAAAAAGCCACATGAAAGTCCTACACAAAATTGTTTCAATGAATTTCAGAACCATTTTTCCAAGGAAATTATTTTTTAAAAATAAAATATAGACATAATATTTGCATGTCTGCCTATCAGTATTGCCATTAAAAATGGCCCAAAAATATTTTTAAACTCTCCCTGTAGAAGTTTTATATAGGGAGTAGTATAGCCATAATAAAATATTCTGTACACAAGAGCCAAAAATGCAGTGTTAATCTTTGACATGACCAGACAATTTTTTAAAGACACTTCTGTGTCTTAAAAGAGCCACATTTATTTGTGTTACAAGACTTTTGAACACACCTTTGGTATTTTTCCTCCTTATTTAGAGGTTGTTACTTTCTCTACTTGCAGAACTAGATGCTCTTTCTTTCCCTGTGTGTTAAAACAACCATAAAGATTAGAAATGTTTATTTTCCCTTTTCCTTTCCATGATTTATCTTGTATCCACTGTAACACAATGGAGTAGTTGCCTGGAAAGAATACAAATAAGAAGCTTTTAGGGCAAGAGGTGAAGACAGAATAAAGTCACAGTCAAATTCTCACTAAATTTCTCTCTTATCGCTTAATTCACAGATGGTCCCACTGTATTTGGTTGGATTATTTATATGAATAATTTTATCCCCTTGATCCCCAGTATAATTGAATGTATGTATTATTATGCTGCAGATAACCAGACTTATTTTAATAATACAATATGGCTGTTTACAAGCATATGATTATCTTTTATGTTACCTCATGGTATTTCAATCATCCAGTGACATTTTCAGGAATGTTAAATGATCTAAATGGGACTGTGTGTGTTAGAATGAATAGAAAAGTTGTTAAAATAAAAAAGTTCAGTAGTCAAAAAAATAAAAATTGTGGTTTAGGCAGAATCAGATATAAGCTAAAGTGCAGAATCATAGATGACCAATGAAAGTATTGATAGTTTTAGAGAAAACTGTCCATGTTTTTATGTATTATAAATGTCATGCCTAGTATGTAGTCTAATTAAATCCATCTTTAGAAATGCCTTTATAAATGAATAATAATGACCTTAAGCTCAGATGTCTGCATACATATAAATTTTTCTTCAAGCTCAATGTATGTGTCATTTACCACCTTTTTGTTGCATTTTCTGTGAAAGAATTCCAGTGCTGTTTCTTCAGGAAAGCTTAAATTCTACAGCAAAATAGTACCAGTCAGAAATCCGAGTCCTATGTAACATCCCTAAAGGCTGTTTTTTGCTAAGCAGTGAAGGGAGTATAATTTAATACACTGTGATTTTACTGTCATTTAAAATATGTCCCCAGTTCAGCAGTACTGCTCTGCAAACTTTATTTTTTTTCCCTTTTGAAACATAGAAGATATATACCAAGAGTGAAAGAAGAAAAGTTTAGTAGACTAAGGGGACCATAGGATATCAACAAAAATGTATTGACACTCCATCATCATTAAATCTCCTACCTACACTTCTCCGACTTCTCAGACCTATGTGATTGTTTACAGCATTCATACACTTCATAAACTGGCTAAAAACTCTGCTCAATTTAATAAATTTACAGGAAGCAAATTGTCCTAAATGTGACTTTACAAAGACTCCTAAATTAAAGAAAAAAACCAAACCAAAACCCCAAACAAACAAACTTGAAATTAAATAATGAAAGGCAATGCTTTCCTTATTAACCACAGTCATATCTATTTTACAGTTGTTAATGTGCCATCTCTGGGATTGAACCTCTCTGAATTTCTGTCTATATAGACGTGATTTATTCCTGCAAGCATTAATTATTATCAATGTTCTGGCCAGAACAAAAATTATATAAGGAATTTATTAGAGATATTAGGAAAGCTTCCAATGATTTGGAAGATATTATTTTCTCCTTTTAAAGGAGTTTTCAAAGTATTTAAGGTAAAATTTGTCCCAATAAGCCTGGTAGCCTCATTGTACTGTATCTTAATGAAAATCATGAAGTTTTTCCACTGAGTTTGGGAACTGGACTTTCATTTTCTGTGAGTCAGTAGCATCACTTTTAAATCAAATCTTGGAAAACCTCTTTATAACTAAATTTTTGTAGCTTTCAAAAATGTTTCTGAGAGCTGCTTTCCTTTTCTCTGCATTCAAAAGAGGTTACCGAATGTATTAAATTTTCCAAGTTTTTCAGCTAAATATCAATATGACTTGGTGTTTTCTTTGACTTTATGCAAAAGACAGCCTGGAAAACTGTTGACAAAATAAAAGACTGGCAATATTGTTGAAGCAAACATTTGAGAACCAAATAAATGGTATCAGGAAAACAATGTAACAAAAATACCTGAAATTTTATTAGATATTATAGTGGTGCATCAAGTTTAGCAAATCATTGATCCCTGATTTTGTTGTGCACTGCCTTTCTCTAAAGAGAGAGCAAAAGTCTCACCATCAATGCTTTTTTCTTGCCTTGATAAGAACTGTATGACACTTAAGATAAAACCAGCTTCAAGTCCTACTCCAAAAGTAGGACTTTTCTGGGTTCCTTCAGAAAATCATTTAAATTGTGATAGTGACCTTTGCTCCTATGGTTTGCAGTTGCGTTTTGTTTTTGCAGAATTGGCTAGAAATGAGAAAAATTTATTATGAAACAAGCCTTTTCAGCTTTGGACCCAGATATTATTTCTTCTTTAGAAACTGGATCCTTCATAAATGATTACATCAGATGAAGAGTAGACATCTGGAAGCACAAAATGGGAAAAAAAAAAAAGGAGAAATTAAGAACTGAGAAGTAATTAAGTACTGGAAATGGGATTTGGAATTGCTATTTTATTTTCACTATTCTATTACAAGTTCTTTATATATCTCAAGTATTTAATCTTCCTTGCAGTTTTTCATCCCTAAAATAACGTTAATAATATTCACTGTCTCCTGTACCATTCCCTGTCTTTTTTGTTTAGTGATGTTTGAGGTTTAAGAACAAATTTTATTGTATCTTTACCAATACCTACTGCAAGACAAATGGATCCTGCTTATAGTTTTAGATGTGACATATTATGCACAATATTGAGCTGTAGTTGAGATACAAACATTGGAGCAAAAATTATGAATCAATTTTTTGTAACGTAGGGTATTCCAGATTGCTTTAGGGGCAACTAAATTCCTGATGTATTTATACATATTCTTTATAAGCAGATGTTCTTCTTTGGAGTAACCATTTTGGGCCTGGTTTGTGGCTTATTTCTCATAGCATGACATCTCAACAAGATCTGTTCAGTAAAAACTGTTTATTTATAAAGAGGTCCTTGAAAATGTAGACTCAAAAGAGTCTTAATTTTATCTATTTTGCAAATAAAAGTAAAGATGCTTTTTGGTAATGAACTGAAAACTTCCTTGAATACAGGAAGAAGAATTGTATGTTATTGGGATAAATGTCAGGAGATAAGAATTTTCTTAGGTGTACTGCACTCTAATGGTTCTTGCTGATGGTGTTGTATGAAGGATTTTTGAACTTTCCAGCAGAAATAATTTACAAAATGTCAAAGAATGTAAAGCTTTGTGATGGCAAAAAGGTCTAGAGGGAGAAACAGTGATTTTTCTTAATACCTGTTTAGGTAAAGGCCATTCTGAGCAATACAGATTGATTAGTTAGTAAAGAGGAAAAAACCCACTTTTGTAAGCTTCCATATTTTGTTTCTTCTGCTGCTAAGAATTTGCCTACAAGCATAAGATGAATTCATTAATCTGTATTTGAATTGAAATGAAGATCTGATTTTCATCAATGTAACAGTGGAATGATTCTCCTCAGGCAGTCTTTGAAAGTAAGGGAATATTCTTTCTGGTTTCAGAAATTTTCGGATCAAGGGGTTTGGTTCTACCTCAGACTGCTTTAGCTCTCTGTCATGGAGTTTAGTTATATTGTTTTTCATGAAAAATATATCCAAATGTGTGCTTTTAGTAGCAATTTATAGAACAGGTTATGCAGAATTAATTCCAATCTGATCTTCCTATGGTGAAATAATGTTATGAGGGTTTCAGGGATATGTATCTTAGATGACTTTAGCTATAACGTTTGATGTCATGGAGGTCTCATGAGCGTATCTCAAGATAACAGTTGGACAGTAGATTGACAAGTCATTCACTCTTTTTTCATACACAATGAGTAGTTACTTTTAAAAGGATGGCTAGACTGTCCAAATGGCCATGTGAAAATATGTAAGTGGGACTGACCAGACAGTCCAGCTGCACACTGGTTGCCAATTGGATGAAATGGTCAGACAGAGAGGGAATGACACCTGTGTCATAGCAGAGGATCACCTACTGAAGAATGCAAAATCTACAGAAAAAACCCAACTGGTTAAACATATGAAAAAGGGAATCCTAGGTTGCATTCCTGTTCCTGTACTGTTAGATAACATCGGGTATTAGAGAGCCTTGAAGAGCCACTGATGTGCCAGCTCATTTCCATGGGGCATCTGCATGATACATTCAGCGGAACTGAACAGCCAAGCAAGGCTTGTAAATGGGATCACAAGGAAAGGGTGATAGGAGAAGCTCTGTCTAGTGACAGAATCCCAGAGTGAGCAATCCACAGTGCTGACCCAGTGTTCTCAATTTCAGTTTGATTTCAAGCAGATTGACAAGGGGGTTGGAAAAAGCAAAGCATTTTGGCTGAATGAAATGTCAGCAAGTCTGTGATTGCAGAAGGGAGCATGGAGAATTCAGTCCCTGAAATCTGTGAGCAAATCTACTGAACATGTAAACTCCTAATCAAAGGAGAACTAAAGCATTATCTATGTCTTATGTGTTTAATTATCAATGGAATACAAAAAGAAAAACAATAATAAAAGAGCCAGTTACTCTGTACTGCTGAACAGATTACTGGGGTTTGAAATAATATGTTATTGAGTAGAATAATATTGATATGTTTATTTTATCTTCAAAATCTTTTTAGTCTGATATTTTAATTTCACTAAGTAGTGAGGTAATATAGAATCTGTACCTTTGAAGATCATAATATTGCTTTATTCCCTCCTCTGGAAGAAATAAATCTTTGTTATAATTTACAGATGTACTCAAACATCCTTTTAAATGGAAGTCACCATCACCATAACAAGATTTTATGAGTTTTTCTAGGCATAGAGTGAACTTACTCACCTCCCATGCTGTCTGTAGGAGTTTGCTGACAAACTAATGAGTGCATCTCATTCCTTTCTCTGTCCTTGTCATAGCTGTGGATGCTGCCACTATGGGATTGTTGGAAGTAGCACGCATACTCCGTGGAATGTATCTAATACACCATTCCTAGAAAAAAAAAAATAAACTACTCTTTGAACCATCTACTAATCTCTGGCAAATTTTTGCATTCCAAAAATCTGAATAATATATTTTTTAAATTGCTGGTAAGATTTGCATGTGCCCAAAACCTGTTGCTAATTTGATCAGCTGCTTTTGCTGATGGTTTTGGATAAGAAATTGCATGTTCAATTTCCTTAGTATAAAATTTATATTTCCTTTTGTGGAAACATATGAAAGTAATTTTTTCCTCTCTGTTTAATCTATTCATCAAGGTACACCATAGCGCAATTCTATTTCAGCAAATGATGACAGAGCACTTTTTATTTGTGGGGGGTAGGGAAAGACATGCATTTTTATCCTACTGAAATTGCTTATTTGGACTGAAGATGTTGGGAGTTTGGAGGAATGTATCAAGTTGTCTCTGTACCCTTTTCATAAAGCGGTTTTTAGCACCCACTATTAATCAGAAGAAATTTGGAGATGTTTAAGGAAAAAATGGCAGTGAGAGAGATAAGATTATATGTTTATTTTGGATTTCCATGTGCCTCCTTTAAAAAGCCCTCAAAACATACATAGATTTCAAGGTGTGAGAAAGAGAGTTGCATGGTCATTGGATTTGGGACTTTGAATTCTGATATAGTGGGTTTTTAAAATTTCTTTAAGGATAATACCAAATTGTTGAGTGGTATTTAAGTCACACATGTCAATGAAAGATATAAGTCTCTGTTTTTTCTCTACTCAGATCCACTGAGTAATAAATTGCACATTGCAATTTCATTGAAGAACCAATTAGAGAGAGAATAAAATACAAAAGGTATTATAATTGCCCATTGGTTGATAAGAGCGTGCTAAGTTTCAGATATATCAGGCCTGTAGTTCTTATATTTGGGGACTGTGTTTGATTTTTTAAATTCAGTCTTCTTTAAATGTCAGTGGATATGAGTGTGATATCCAATTTCTTCTGGAACTATTTTCTCTTATAAAAATACTAACAGACTTGGCTTTATTTCCTCTGATCTCTATGTAAAGATGTTGAGGAGGATTAGGTTATTCTTGGGTGAAATATTATTTTATTGTATTTTTAGAAATTTTATTTTATAAAATCTTTAATTAGCTACCTGATTTAAACAGCATGACTTAAAATTTTCTAAGTATGCTCAGGAACAGGTTTTTTTAATATATGTAAGTCCTCTTGAGAGATTGCATTCTCTCTGTGCCTGAAGTGAACCTGAAGGACTTTCAGCCAGTCATCTATACTGTGTTTGCAGTGCTTTCAAAATATAAGACTTAATGGGTTAGTGGGTTCTTGCTAAATGCCTTTTTAGTATAAAATTTTCATTGCACTTAAATCCATGAGAGTTTTGCCATTCCCGTAGTTTGTTTGTGGAATTAGTGGCATGGTTGCACCCGTTCTGATGCAGGAGAGTTCTCTAAGGTCCAAGAATGACAAAAACAATTTGGTAACATTTGTGCTGCCCCATGATCTCAAATGCTTGAAAATTGTCTTAGATGTTCTTTGCATTTGCATTACTCCTTCTGGTATGTGCCTGTGAAAGAAAGAGATAACAAAGGAGTTACCTAGTTTGCTGAGGGAATGTAGACATATTTTTTATTTAATATCCAACTTTGATTTAGAGATAAGATCAAATGGGTTTTTTTAAAGATTATTTTCTCAAGGACCTTGTTGATTTGGCTCTTTCATGAAGAATCATTATTTTCCTGCACTTCCCTTTTTGACAAGACAGAATATTTTAATTTGAATTTATGTTCCACTTATAGAGAAAAAGGTGTATTCAGAAGTATAATGACATATGAAAGAATTACAAATTATAGATAATAAAGATACACTGAAAGGAGAATTCATACACAATATATCTGAAATTGAAACAGGATGTTTAATTGTGGAACATTTCTTAACTAATGTGATAGGATAGAAAAGCTATAAACTGATATAACCAGTTGTATATAAAAAAAGAAAGAAGTGCTTAGAAGTCTGGTCCAGCTCCATAAAAAGAACTAAGTGACAAAGTGAAGGAGGTATTTTAAGCTCATTGATTAAAGGCCAGTGTAGAAGCTAAGGAAAAGGAAGGAAATCTACTACTCAGGTGTGCTCTTGAAAGCAGCAAAGTAGGATTCTTGCTTTTGTAAGATATAAGATTACTGTAAATGCAGTACAAGGGCTCTCCAAGGGATAAGACCTTCACGCTGGCCATTTCAAAGAGTAGCCATTCCTGAGGAAATTATCCAAGGAACTAACCATATGGCCAGTCTGGGCCATGGGAAAAAATAGTAGTAAAGCAGCAGGATGCAGTTGGACTATATATTGTTTGACCCAGAACAGGTGCTTTCACATTAGATTCAGGACCTGTCCAAGAACTAATAATTGAACAGCAGTGCTAAGCTCAGAATTTGATAGTAGCACTGAATGTGTCTTATCTTGGAAAGGCAAGCCCATAGGATCACATATTCCTAGAGGATATCCTGGAGCTTAATCTCTGATTATGTGAAGATTGTTCTACTTTGTGTTTAATTATCTCTCTCTCAACCAAAAAAACCCTCCCTCCAATTTACATTCCTCTTTTCACTCCCCTATTCTACTATTCTATTTATTTTCTCCTTCCTCTTGTTTGTGCTCTTTTTCCTTAGTTTTGGAGTCTCTTTGGCTTTAGGTATTAAATAAATCAACCAAAAAGGGACAAGTCCCGTAACATTCCATGTTTTCGTGCCTTGCTTTTCCAACCAGGCTGGTTCAGATTTATGAATTTGTTGATCAGAGCGGCCAGTCTTCTATCAGGATGGAAGTCCATCATAATAGAATGCATTTGTCCTCATTTTCATCTAAACTTCTGCTGAATAGATTGTAAAGATGATTATTTGGCCTGAATTGAACATTTTTTTAAGCCAGTAGTGTGTACACATACTACAAGACCAGAGTCTCTAAACATTCCAGCTTGTGTTAATCTAATGATACAACTTGGATTTTATCTGCTGCAAATCTCCTGCTCTAGGAAGATACCAGTTGAATTGGCCCAGGTTCCTTTAGAATACCACCAAGAGCCTTCAGGTCAGTGTAAACATCTGTTGGAATTTCATGCTAACTTTCCTACTTGACTGTGACTATGTGCTTCCTATTGATTCTGCTCATGATTGTGTGCCAAAAAATGCCATATAATCTTCGGTTCAGCACTCCTGCAATCTGCTGTTGGTATCTCTGTCAGCTGCACTCATTTCATTGCCATGCTTCTTTTTTACTTCACATGCCATTTCAATTTAAGAAGATACACCTGTTACTCTCCATTCTTCTTTTTGTTTTCTTTTTTTTAATGAATATAATACTCATCTTGTGTTGATCACATTTCCCTGAAATGACAGGTTGTCTGACATTCTCATGAACTTTCCTTTTAGCATTCCCCAGTTTTCACATCGCCTGATTTGCATTGCTGATTCTTCCTTGATGTTGAACCACATTCCACTAAAATTTCCTCCTTCACATATTTGATTCTTATACCAAGTCAGAATTACTCATATTCCTTACTGAATGATATTAAATACAGTAATAAAGATAAGGAAATGCATGTAGCAATCATAATTGGTTTTAGATGGCCTGTGTTACTGCAGATGGCCTCTACAGGTTTGAAGGGCTTACAGGAAATATTTTATTCCTTTACAATCTCCTTGAGTACCCCTTATTGCTATGTCTTCCCATTTCTTTTCCTTAAAAGCTGTTCCTTTACCATTTCCTGTGTGGTGATCTTTTCCAATTTTCAGTGATGTTGGCCTCTTTCAACCTTCCCTGTTCTACCCCCAGCCTCTTTTTCTATAAAGACCTGGCTAAGGGGCTAACTGTTCTCAAGGGGCTCACAGTTCTTTATTCAATATATTTATTCTTTTGCATATTTTTCTCCTTTGAGCCACTCTCTCTACTATTTGGTCACTCCCTGTAATGACTTTTTTTCTCACCCACAGTGAAACCTTTGAAGTTGTGTGTGGAAAAGTAAACTCTTTCTACATTAAGGTGTAATTTCATTCAACTTCTTTTTACTGCTGTCTCCAAAGGCAGGATTTAGAGAGCTTTAACACAGTGGTGTGTTGTAATGCTGTCTATTGTAATACATAATACACTTTATTAAATAGATATGATACAATTTCTTATGACTGTACCTAGAAAGTGACACAAATGGAACAGCAGAGCACCAGGACCTCCTGCTCAAAGTTGTTAATGCCGTTCATAAAAGAAATCCATATGCAGTACTACAGAGCTCTCATGCCTTGAAAATCATGCTGAAAACGAAACTGAACACTTGTTATACTGGATAAGTTTAAATCAAACTGCCTACAGAAGTTCCTTTGGGTGCCCACGTTTGGGTTTGATACAGCTGGAGCAGCACTTGTGTGTTTTTCAGTGCAGCCTCTGTAATGCAGCTGTTGTTGTTTCTTCTCCCCTGGGTTCCAATGTGCAGAGAGAGGCCTCACCAGCCTTGCAGAGGAGAGAAAATGCTCCAAGAAAGACAGCTGCTTGGGATTTCTGTGAAATGCAATTGTCTGGGAAGATCAGCAGATACAGGGAATGCAATTTCATTCCCACTGATTCTGAAGGCCATTCACGTTTTAACCTGTGGTTAAAAAGCTAACATTGCTTTTGTCTTACACTCTATCAGTCATAGAGAGGTCCAAGTAAGCTATTAATAAAAAAGAAAAATACAATAAATAAATAAATAAGAAGCTAAGGCTTCATCTGAGGTGATTTTTCCCTCTTTAGAATCAAAATATCTGAGGAAGTCAAGCAAAATTAGTCCAAAAACCAAGGGCCAAAAGTAAGGAATTAATCAATTTTCCTGACTAATAACACATTATGCATCATCAAGAACAAAATAGAAGCAATGAGAAAAGGTCTAACGATGCAGCATATAAATTGCAGATGGCCTGTTTGTGAGACATAAAAATCGATTATAGTCTATAAAGATTGTAATGGTCTCACTGAAGGTTTGGAAACACTGTCTGTCATTAGAATTCATGAGGGGATATATTAGCCTTTCCCTCAGTAAGGATTTTATGTTCACCATTTGGCAATGTGGAGGCCAGGTAGCTTAGCTCAGCCTGTAAGCAATTTCAACATGAGGTGGAGCTCAAGGAAGCTGAGGAGCTTCTACTGGCAGAACTTCCATTGCCTGTAGCAGCACTTCACCTGATATTTCCCATGGAAGCAGAGTATCTCCTTTTGTTTTCACTTTTATCATTGCCAAAGAAAGAGTGAAGAGAATGATCTGTCCCCTAGCACTGAAAACATCATGAAAACATGGGCTAAACTCTGTTCCTAACCTGAGATAATTACAGAGGGAGGTAGTCAGGGTCTTCCAGCATCAGCTAAGGAAGAGAGGAAGCTTGGCAGTGCATTGCATGCCTGAGCTCAGGAGAGAGGGAACACATTTATCCTTTTAACATTTGATCTCCTTGATTTTAACCTTTAATTACATCAGTGGCTCTCTATATGAGAGGGGAATTGGAATCTATTCTGAGCTGTGAATTCTAAAACCTGTTTCTCTATAGCGATAAATAATTTATACATTCTTGCAATCCAGCAATTTAATGAGCCCTTATGCATGAAAACAAATTTGTAGCTCTTCTCAGCTACTGCAGAGCTATTCAGTAAAAAAAATCTGGGGTGAAAACAGGCAGAAGTTGTGTGCAGCTTCTGGGATCTCACTTGAATTTTAAAAAATGGTAATGCTGTGACGATTGTCTTCAGAGTAGTTAAATTACTGTTGGACTGCTATGAAAGTCTGGAGCCACCAACAATTTGTTTAGTCTATGTTTATCTAATGCTGGATCCTATACGATACAGGCCAAACCATTTTATATAATAATTTCTTAAGGAAAGGAAATTCAAAGGAAATTAACTAACATATAAGTCCAAGAGTTTAATAGTGAAACAGGAATCAGCTGCAGGAAAATGTGAACTGGAGATGGAGAAAACCATTTTTACCATTCACATCTTTTACACTATCTCTAGATGGTCCCTACTACTGTACTATACTAATAAAAAATCCACTTCAAATAGCATTAGGTTTTCTTTAATTTTGAAGCACAAACTTATTGCAATATGCCTGCTGATTAAAATATGCTTACACATAGCTAAGCTGAACTTTTTTTTAATGAAGTGATTCATCATTAGAATATTATTAAGAATTTTAATGAAGTACTCCCACAGAAACGTGTCAGTTGCAAGAAATATGTCATCAAAGATAATCTTCATCTTAGTTTAGAAATGGAGAGCTGTATCCCTGCATCACCAATAGTTTAGTGGCTAGGGCATTTATCTCCAATGTCTGTTTGTTGTTTTGTTTTTAATAAATGAAATATATATGTGTATATACACATATAAAATTCTCTTTAGGATAAATTTCACCTAAGTGGGCAAGTGCATCTCCTATCAACACATAAAAACATGAACATGTACAAAAATGAAAAGGATCTATTTTTCTTCTGGGCGAAAGCAGGCTGTAAAAGCCTCTACGTTTTTTGCTTGAAGTCAAGTTGTAGCCTTAGCTTCAGTTACAGAATATTGGAGACAAGATCCTTTAAAACAGTATATTATTGGACATGTTCTGACAAAGTCATATTCAAGGCATTTGGACTTAATTTTGGTATTTGTGAGGATGTCTTTTTCCAGAACTAGACCTATCAAGGTGCCTGAGGTGACCTGCCTCTCTCAAAGATGATGATTTTTCAATGAGCAGACAACACCAGATCATGTGTATATTGGCTGCAAAGCCGTGTCTCCATTCCTAGGAGTCTTTACAGATTAATTCACAGTAATGCTTTAATTCCCTTTTTCCAAATAGTCATAAAGCAAGAAAAAGAAAACAAACAAAAACCCAAAAAGAAAATCGGGAGAAAACGAAGCATCAAAGAATTGATAGCCTCATGTATAAGTTTGTTTTGAAAATAGTTTACATATGTCTTAGCCTTATGCAATAAGTATGTTAAAACCAGTGTCTTTATAAATTAATGTCAGGATGTTTTACAGATCACTTGTGTTGATGGGAAAGTTCCACAAGGGATATGGCCTAAGTCCTATTAGCTATCAAATAGTGATTGTCCTTTACCCTTTTTGATTCGCACTGAAAGGCAAGATTTGAAGAAATCAGACATAAATTTGTGACGCATTTTCACATGAAATTACTAAAGTTTCAAAATCAATTGACCCTAAATAGATATTTGTGCCAATTAAAAAAAAAAATGACATCTGTAGCCAAATCCTGGCCACATAATTTTTAATTGAAATGTATGAAAGCTTCTTGCAAGTAAAAGGGTAACTTTCTCATGTATCTGTCAGAAAACAGAAAAGGAATTCCCTTCTTCAGGACATCTATACTGATTCTAAGATATGAAATGGCTGCCTTGTTTCAGTTGAGTTACTTGAATGAGGGATATAGTGCCCAAATGGCATGGTCCTTCACAATCTCTCTGGGAGCCATTAAAGAAATAAGAACCTTACTGACCATTTAACAAAAGCCGGGAGCTCTAACTTATATTACCTAAAGATGACACAGCCATTAGTATATCATTGCATTCATTAGTTTTTCTGACCACTTTGGGACTGCTGCTTAGTCGCCTGCAAAGGAGAACTGGTTATTCCCTGCTTTTAAAAGTATTACATAGGCAGGTTTTCATTTTTGATTTATGTAGTGTAGTTAGAGGGACACTCAGATGTCTACAGCATCTGAATAAGTTAATGGTTAATCTTGTAATGTTAGAAAGAATTTGGTATATTTATGGCATTTTAATATATATTTTTATAGCCACATTGGCTTAGGTTCTAACAATTTTTGTTCCATAACATTTTCCAACTGAAGAACTTGAGACAGAAATCTCCCCAAAAAGGATATGTCATATACTCGGTTAATTTTCCTTTAAATTAACACAGAATTCTTTCTGTTGTAGCAGAACATTTATTGAGCTAAATCTTGTTTAGACAAATACCTGAAAAGATGCCAAAGTAGTAAAAGGAAGAGTATAGTGAATGATCACTGCTATTGTTATGCTACAAAAATATTATTGCATATCTTCAATATCAGCATGCCTTGAATGAAGATGCCACTTAGGAAAATAATAAGGTTATAGAGCTCTACTGAAGGAATTGATATTAAATTGTTTCTTGGTCAAAAAGCATCAACAGCATGTCAATAAGCATGTGAAATCTCCATATTCTAATGTTAATGGTTATCTTTAGTTCTCTGTCTAGACCTCCTAAATGGTGCTAAGTGAATTAATAAATGCAAGGATAAGAAATGATTCAAGCACTCTGTCCTCAATATTAATTTTTCTAGATGGCAGCAGAAGTTGTATAACCAATAAAGGAATAAGTGCCAAGGCATATTCTCACACCTTTATACTTTGACAGCCCAGAAGTGTTAGGAGGAGAGGGGCAAGTGGCTACAGTGCCTTAACAGAGAGAAAGGCAGACAAAATGGCACTTCTTTATAAAGCAGCCGCTAATTTAAACGCCTCCTTTTTATTACTGATAATATCCTTTGAAAACTGAACAAAATAATGAATTATTTATGGAGAGATTAGGGATGTCATTCTCATGGAGAACTATTTTATGAGAAAATAAATTCCCTGACATCTGTAAGGAAAAAAAAAAAGTTCACTTAATAAAGTTATTTTTTTCAGTGATGTTAAATGGCACCCAAAGTAAGAGAAGAGAACAGCTCCACTATTCACATGAAAATTCTATGGCCTTCATTTTGAGCACAAGCATATTTCTGTTTATCTTATTTCATTGTGGTTTCATACTGTATGTGGAAAAAGAGGCATAAGGATGCAAATGTGGCTGAGAACAAAAGTGGGAGAACAGAATGAGTTTAAGAACGCAGCAGAAATATTCAAAAAAGTAATACCAGGAAAGAGGAAAAAAAGGAGTTCCATATGCCCAGAGAGCAAGAGTGTGAAAAGAGAATTGTAAGATGATGAAAAAAAAGTTATGTACTTGTGTGCTAAAGAAGCTACAAAAAGAATGTAACAGAAGAGTACTAAAGCAAAACCATGTAAAATAGGGGAAAGTAATAAATAACATTACAAATACAAGATTATCTCCTGAATAAATAGAACTTCCTCTATTAAGTTCCGTTTCAGCTACACTTATTACTGACAGCCTGGTCTACAGTAGCAATTTCCCTGTGGTAATTAAAACAAAAATCATTGACCTGAAGTAGTTATAGCTGAGCTCTTTGCATCTCTGCAGTATCTAGGACGGGGCTGGCTCCATGCTGTACGTCTCCCCACAAGATGCATTAATATAATTCCTAAATTAAAGTAGTCCCACAAGCCTGTGCTTCCACGAGCACAGACTTCCCTAGGAAGCAGCATGCTTAGCAACACTGGTATCCACGGCAGTATCTACCACGTACGAGTCTAAATGTGGAAGCTCTTCTCCCTTTCACAGTTTTTTATGTCACTACGATCACGCCGCCTGCCATCAGCCTCATTCACAAGCTGCAGTCGGGGCATGGACAGACGCACAGGAGAGACGGTCTGACGGCGGCGCTTCCCTCTGCGATGGATCTTTCAGGGTTCTCAGGTCAGCCCTGGGAAGGGCTTGGTGGCAGGCACAGAGCTCACTGCCCCCAGCTGAAGTTCTCGGGGACCAAATGGCAACATCTCCTTATAGGCTGAACGTGGATTAACCTGGGTGCAGTGCTGTCAAAGGGGAAGAACCCCTTTGTTACCCCTGCCCTTAGAGGGGCAACACGTTGCGACATGGTGTGGACCCTCACAGAGTTCAGCATGCAGCAGCAGGGTCAAACATGAAAGGCTCTTTATTATCTGACTCCAACAACTTATATACATTTTGTACAGAGCACCAAGATTGGCCCAAGGAGGTTACAACCTCCTGACTCCATTGGTCAATATGACCATCAGTCAAGTTCTCTCTCAGAGAACAAGTATGCAAAACATACAGATAAATTCTAAGAATACAATATTGTTTATGTGAAGCAGCGTGAGAAAGCTGCTGAAAGGTTGAAAGTAAGAAAGTCAGGAGTGACAGTGCACCATCTTTACCACGGCCAATAGTGGCGTTTTGGGGGTGTAACTGCCCTGCAGGCTGAGGATGCAATCTCCAGGTGCATTTTGACCAGTCCTGCACCAGAAGATGGCTGGCTGAGGTTGCAGTACATTTCAGAGCCTTTCCAGGAGCACATGGGAGCCTTTTCATCCGGAGAGCAGCCAGGAGGGCTGGGCGCTGCAGCCACTGCACATTGCGGGGTTCTCCAGCACCCACAGCCTGTCCAGGGGGCTCTCAGCGTGTGCCGCTCCCCGGGCCAGGATGTTTGGGTAGTGCTTAAGAAGATAAAAATATTTAACTGCTTTATACAAAGAAAAAATGTATTTTATTCTTAAAATAGGAGTGTTCTCAAGTCTTTGTTTCTCAGTCCTTTTTCTCTTCCACTGGGATGAACTCTATCTCCTTTCCCCTTTGGTTATGGCTTTTGATTCTTCTGCTCCTCTCCCCGTCTGTCCCACAGCAGCTGTGCCCTCCTTCATCCACCAAAGCCTGTTTGCAGCTTTGCCATCCTGTCCACCCCACTGCAGCTGTTTCCCTGTGTTCCCAGGGCTCTGTTATGGTTCCCGGTGCCTCTCCTTCGGCCACAGCAGATCCCTGGCTCGTAGCCGGGATGCTTCCTCCTTTGCCGCTCCCCCTCTGCCTCCGGCTCCTTCCCTGGTTTCGCCTCATCCTCACCAGCTGTTGCCTTCGCTCCTCTGCGGGTTTGGCTGCAGACCCTCTCCCCACCCTGGCCAGCCCCTGCTGGATCCCATGCCCGTTCCCAAACCCCAGCAGCTTTCCCAGCCCGCTTTCAGCAGCTGTTCCCGGGCATCTGCCCGGCGCTGCTCTGAGCCCAGTTCCCCCTCTCCGAGACCACAGCAACTGTTATTGTTCCCTTTCTCCAGCTCCAGCTTTTGGCCTCTCTCCCCACCTTTCCCTCCTGGTGCTGCCAGCCGCAGTACTGGAGCTGGGACCCGGTGTTGACTGAATTCCTCACGTCACACGCTGGATGGTGAGCAGAGGATCAACATGGGCATGGCAGAAGTGCTGCTAAAGGGGAGACCTGTGAGACCCACAGAAAAAATCCCTAATATGCTGTGGGCAGCCTGACCCTTGGGATTAGTAGAAACAGAGGCACAGTGCCTGCACGGTGAAAAGGGCAGCCAGGACAGCTGTGGGATAAGTCAGGGCTCTCTGCAATTGTTCCTCACCAGGCAGGACCTTCTCACGGTGTATAAATGGAAACGTGGGAAACACAAATTGCTGTCCTAGTTTTGGGCAGGAAGGAGGCTTGCAGCAGCTGCCTGTGCTGCTGGGATGCCTGTGGTGGGTGGAGAGTGGAGTGGCTGTGTGTGCACAGGTGTGGATGCTTTAACATTCTGTCTCTAAGCAAACTGCTCATTAGGGACCAGGGGACTGGACTGTGAGAGGGGTGCCTTGCAGAAGGGACTTCCAGCAGCTCCCATGACCAAGATGACATTTAAAGGATCAGTCTCTGTTTCTGACTCACTTGTTTACCAGAGAGCCTTGTCATGTTATTTTACCAGCATAAGCTGTGAAAAAGGATGGTGTGATCAGGGTGCTGGTTGGGTGAGAGAACTGTACCTCTGTGTTCAGGGACGTCCTAACAGAAGCTCTGATGATGGCAGCAGCCTTGCACAGCTTCTGTCCTTCTTCCTCTGCTGCCCCAGGCACACCCTGGGGTGAAGGAACCAGGAGTCCTCCCTGGCTGGCAGCTCACTTAGGTCCCCACTTCCAAAAGTGACATCAAAATGCAAGTAAAGGAGTCTGGACTGGTCTAGCAGTTAATATCTCAGACCTCAGAAACGTCATCCTATATATGTATATATATATATA